>CM059224.1:28107048-28252048 GCA_030347435.1 Clarias fuscus
TCGTCCAAGCTGATATGAGGTTGTAGTCACTCGACGTCCTCGGCATACATCTAGGATAAATGTCTCCTGTGCCCTCGATCGTATCCATTTGAAGTCTCCGGTCACAACATCAGCCATAGTGATGAATTTTCTTGGCCACTGAGGACGTACTGGATACCAGTTGGCCAGATCATGCCTCAGTCCTTCCCATCGTTTCTTTGGTGTGTGGTCCACAATGTGTCTCCATATATCACAGCAAGCTGTACAGGAAATCTTCCTCGGTGGATCAGGTACTCGTCGCACCTCAGGTATTGGTTCCATCCTGTGACACATAGGTGTACAGCAAAACAAGAGACATGCAAGAACAAGATACTAAACCATTCTAGTGCTACTTCTTAATACAGTTATTTAAAGTATAGGATACAGTTAGTCCAGATATAGATTATAATCATTTTAAGCGTGAGTTAGATATTAGATTAAATTGCTTGGGTACAATATGCCATTTTAGTATACATGTGATTAATATGGAAACAGTCATTGGTTTCTCATGCAATGCAGTGTCACTGTTCATTCATCTGCATGTAGACAGATTCTCCTTCGACGTCTTCATCTGTCATCATCGGTCCGTGATGTTCCACAACGACTATGATTGTCCCACCATCTTCTGAATGCTTGCTTTAGCCAGGCGAATGACGCAGCATGACAATATGAGCAGAGTTCCCAGTACTATCAGAACGATAGTTCCTAACTTTATAAGTAGCCCATACCAATTTGAAGGATTAAGCCAGTCAAACCAAGAAGTCCATGCATTATTCCTTTGCCCATCTTGAGTGATCCTAACATGCTCATCTCTCATTCTCTGCATGGATCTTAAAATCTTAGTTATATTGCCGTCTGGACCGGTATGTCGTGGTATATAGGTGCAGCATTCTTCTCCAATTAAGGCACACACCCCTCGCTGAGGTGCCAACATTGTGTCCAGGACGAATCTATTCTGCGTAGTCATTAATGTATTTTTATCCAATTGTTCCTGTACCAGTCTCATAACTCCAAAGGTATGATTCCAAAATCTTTGCTGATTGTAATAGAGTAAGTTAATCCATCTCGCATTTTTCGAAATTTGAACCCAAGGTAAGAAGACTGTCGTAAAGATTCCTCCTACCCTGTTTATAACCTCATGTTCCGTTGGTACCCCAATTGGAAAACCGTCCCAAGTCACTGATAGTCCTCCCTCTCTATCAAACTCTTCCCACACTGGTAGTTCTTCTAGGCCAATCTTTTTCACAAATTTTTCATCTCGCTTGTTTCGTTTCTTGTCTTTACCATGTAATCCTATGACCAGTAGGTCTCCTTCCAATAACACTGGAGCACAGCATCCACCCCAGTTGTTTGGCAACGTTTGTCTAACTGTTGTTCCACCACAGTACCAGAATATATCTGCTAACGGGGCTGTACCAGGACTCAAATCAGGTTGTCGTACCTTTACTGTCTCACTACATGACACATTGTCCATTTCGTCATCACAAAGCTGTCGCATTTCTGTGAAGAATCCTGCTGCCGGCTGTGTTTCGTTGCAACTCGGTGACAGATCTCCTATCTCCATACTTCCATTTGAGCATATGCATAGCGGGTAGGTCTGCCTGCTGGGTGTTATTTCTCGTTGGACAGCGTCTAGCGTTTCTACCGGATGATATGTGCACTTACTGGTATTTTGCATCCATTCTGGACCATAATGTAATGCAGCTGAGTGTAGTAGGCAGCTGATGGGACACAATTGTGAGGCACTATATGCTGGATCATTTATGCACTCTTCCATACCTTGCGTCGCTATTACATGTTGAGGTTTATTACTTCTATCGTGGCACACAATGCAGTCCTTTTCCATTAGAGTCTCTGCTGTGAATCTCAACCACTGAAAAAACATGTCATTCTTCCATGTCATGTCAACTTCTGTCTGATTTTTGGGTGACTCTTTTGTCAATTGTGGAATTATCATTACATATGCCATCGATTCTTCATCTGATATTCTGGGTTGGTTGGGTGTCTTTGCATAACATCCCTGCCAATCTGGTAGTAATAAACATGTTCCTCGGATTTTACCTGTTGATGATGTATTGAATGCACACCAGTTATTGGATGTTGGGCTTGCTTCAATCGTTTCATATGACCTGGTCATCCTGTCCCATCCACGTTCCCCCTTCATTTTTACAAGTATGAGTACTTGTTTTCCCGAGGCTCGTGTTCTGTCTACTTTTATCTGAAAAGTTCCTGACCATTCTCCTGTTCTATCCCCCATAGATAATCTGGCTGTCCTTCTTGCTCTAGTTACTGTTGCTAGTGCACAACGTATTTGCCTCTCCTCAAGGGTCCATTCTAATTTATTTTTCTTGTTCCCAATAGCTCTGCTGTCAATCAAATCGATCATCAGAAACATTATTAATATAAGTACAGGTCTTCTTAAGCTTCTTAAGGGGTAGTAAATAAGTGGTTTCTCCATTTGGATCACAGCGGCGCCACTTGGGATTATGTCCAAATAGTCTACACAATATATTTCTTGGGGTATTTTTAGTAGGGTGTGTATTGTCAACTGTTGTTACTCCAAGTATCCTAGTTACTATCTGATCCAGTGTCTCCTTCTAACTGTCTTCGTGCTGCCTCGAGTCTGGTTCGTTTGTGTTCTCTTTGTCTGACTTGGGCTCTCGTTCTGTGAGATGGTCCCGCGTGTTCCGTTTCTGCTTCTTCGTTGTCTAGCTCAGCTTCCCAATCTTGGATATCTTCTTGGGGCCACTCCGGCCAATATCCCTGTTCTCCTTCTGACTCTTCTGTCCACGGCAGTCCTTCAGTGCGTTCGTACGGGTCTGGAGCTTGTCGTCTGGGCCCTTCGTCGTCCTCCCTGGATTCTGGTTGACGGTTTGAAGGTCCCGCTTGTGGAGATTCTTCAGTGTCCTCCTGTGGTATTCTATCCCTTACCTGGTCAGAATTTGGCGCCTTGCAACAATGATTTAGGTGGTACCATACGTCTTTTCCTTTAACTTTCACAGCAGTTGGAGTTGCCAATACCACCTTGTATGGTCCTTCTCTTCTGGCTTGATTCCACCTTCTTCTGAACACTCGGAGAAATACCCAATCACCAGGTCGTACCGTTCTCTCGTCTGCTTCTTCTGCGTCGTTAGCTGCTCTCTGCCTTGTACTGTCACTGAATGTGGCTCCGTTTACCTGTTGGAAAATAACTTTGTGTATTTCAGATAAGTGTTTTACATATTGATCAAGCTCACTCTGGAGTTGCGCAAGGGTAGGGCCTTTATAGGGCCCCCGAACAAATGACGTGAGCATAGGTCTGCCTGTAAGCATCTCATGCGGTGTTAGATGCGTGTTTCTGTTAGTTTGCGATCTCATGCACATTAGAGCTAATGGCAGGGCTTGGAACCAATTCATACCTGTATCGGCACATATTTTGGCCAATTTCATTTTTAAAATCCCATTTGCCCTTTCCACCATCCCCTGAGATTGGGGGTGGTAAACACATCCAAATCTATGCTTAATATTTAACCATTGCGTTACTCTCTGTTCTATTTTGTTCGCAAAATGCCTACCATTGTCTGAACTGATGGTGTCCGGAATCCCAAACCTGGGTATTACTTCCCTACACAGAAACTTTGCCACTGCTGTTCCATCTTCCTTAGCTGTTGCTATGGCTTCTACCCATCTGCTGAATTTATCTACTACTACCAAGATGTATCGTTTCCCTTGTATTCGGGGTTCTATGTCTACATAATCAAACATTATATGCCTGAATGGCCCATCTGGTTCTGGGATGTGTCCTATTGGTGACGTGAAATGCTTCCTATTGTTAAATCTAGTACAAATGTCACAAAACTGTGATAGCGTTCGATTAACCATTGGACCTAAATATGGTGACCACCATGCCTTTTGGATTCTCCTTATTACTTCCCCTCTTGCTACATGATCATTACCATGAGCTTGTCTTATCAAGGTTATGAGGAAACTTTGTGGAGCTACAAAACGGCCGTCTGCACTCCGCCATACATTAGTATCTCCATCTTTTCTTGCTCCCCTTGCGAACCATTTATGAATCTCCTCTCCTGACGCCGTGGCCTGCATGTCTGCTACTGAGAATAGGTCTGGTGCAGGAGGTGCATAGTCTTCAGGTATAAGTAACAACCTGTCCTCCGACTCCGGACTGGAGCCTGGTTCTTCATCAGGATCAATGCTTGACTCAGATGAACTAAGTTCGTTGTCTGCTTGTGGACTAGGTTCTGTTTGTGTCGTTGATTCTGGCATCATGTTTTCTTCATTTACTGCTGCTTTCTTTGCTGCTTCATCTGCTGCTTCATTTCCATCACTAACAAAGGTACCATCCTTCCTGTGTGCTGCACATTTAACTATAGCTAGTCTAGATGGTAGTTTAATTGAGCTTAACAGTTCTGCTATTGCTTCTCCATGTACAACTGATGTTCCGTCCACCCGTTTGTAACCTCTTTGTGCCCATATGAGGCCGTACAAATGGCATATTCCATATGCGTAAGCTGAATCAGTATATATTGTACAGGCCTTCCCTTCTGCTAGCTTACAAGCTTCAGTTAAGGCGAGCAACTCAGCTAACTGGGCCGAACAGGGTTGTGGCACATGTTCTACCCGCATAATTTTAAAACTTCCTCCTTCTAAGGTCGGTGTTACTACAGCGTAGCCTGCTTTGTTACTGTCTCCATCCCTGAAACATGATCCATCTACAAAAAATATACAGTCTGGGTGAGACAGAGGTTGATTTTCTAAATCTTGGCGCGTTTTTAGATGTTCTGCTGACACCAGGTGGCAATCATGAGGATCTCCCTCAGCTGGCGTCATCATACGATCTGAAGGATTAACTGTCTGGCACCTTCGTATAGTTAGTTCTGGTGCAGCGAGTATTACATCATATCCTGTTCTTCTAGCATTCGTAATTACGAATGATGGACTGGTGAGGAGTGCGTGTAGTGCATGAGTGGTATATAGCGTTACTGGATGTCCCATAGTAATGGATGCCGCTTTTTGATAAGCAAATGCGGCTGTTGCCACCCCTCTGTAGCAGGGAGGCATGCCTTTTTCTATATTATCCAGTGCTGTACTATAATATGCAATTGGCTCTTTGCTAGGGCCCTGCTGTTGAGTTAGAACTCCTGTGGCCACGCTCTGAGACATAAAGATGGAAAGGTTTATTGTATTCTGGACTGGCTAATTCTGGTGCGGTACAAAGCTCTCTCTTTAACTGTTCAACGGCCTCCAGGGCCTCAGGTGTCCATTCTAATACTGCACTACTCTTCAGTTGTCCAGCTATCTTGATCAATACTCGTAGAGGTGCCGTTTTCATTGCGAAATCGCAAATCCAGTCTCTGCTGAATCCAACCATACCTAGGAAGGACGGCATTTCTTTTACAGTCCGTGGTTTAGGGGCTTTCAGTATCGCTTCAATGTGCTCTGGAGAAATGTGCCTAGATGTTCCCTTCAGTACTCGACCTAGATACTCTACCTCTTGCCTACAAAACTGTAGTTTCTCTTTACTGACCTTATGTCCATTTTCAGCTAGTACGGTAATGAATCTGCCTCGCATTGTTCTCTGGTTGGACTACAAATTAGAAGGTCATCGCAGTAACGACGTAAAGTGCTTTTGATGTTTACTGCCGCCAGGTCTTGAGTTAGTACTTGATTAAATATTGATGGACTTTCGCAGTAACCTTGCGGAAGACGATTGTAGGTCAATTGTTGTCCTTCGTAGGTGAAGGCAAACAAGTGTTGTGATACTGGATGTAGCGGAATGCTAAAAAATGCTGAACATAAGTCTATGACCGTGTACCACTGAGTGTCCTCTGGTATATTGGACAGTAGAGTGTGAGGATCAGGTACCATGGGTAATTCTGCTTCTACAATTTGATTTATGGCTCGTAAGTCATGCACGAGTCTCCATTTGTCTGAGTTAGGCTTCCTGACAGGAAATATGGGGGTGTTGCAAGGGCTTTTGGTGGGTTTTAACACTCCAGCCTTTAACAGTCCGTCTATAGTCGGTTTTATCCCTGCTATGGCTTGAGGTGTCAAAGGATATTGTCTTTGATAAGGCAATTTTGCATTTGATCTTATTTTTATTAGGGCTTGTCCTCCGGACTTAACTAATCCTACATCTGTGGGATGCTTTGTCCATAGTTTTTCTGGGATAGTCTTTAGCAGCTCTTCCTCTAATGCTAATTCCCTCTCATCTACCTGTCCTACCACTTCAACTGGCATTTGTGTGTGTGATGACAACGGAATGTTACACATCCCCCTCTGAGGGTGTGTTGTCAACAGAGTGTTCCCATCTATCTCTGTGTGTGTAGCCCTCATTCTACCTATTCCTGAAAATATTATTTTCAAAAATCTTCGATCTGGTGATATATGTACAGATGGGTTAGGGGTTTGTTCCCACTCAGTTACTTCTGCTGCTTGCTTAACCATTAGTCCCAATTCTTTAGACTGTGCATTTTCCCCCACCAATAAAGAGATGTGGGGTGCTGTAAGGTTACTCTTTTGCACTCTGGTCGTCGTGCACAACAGCCAGTATACTGTATCTGGGTCTTTGTAGTTTTCAGTAGTCTGTAGGAATTGTCTTATCGTCACATATAGCCCTTTAGTATTGCATTGAATTTTAGCCTTGAGCTTACACAGCAGATCTCTTCCCAGTAAGTTGACTGGTGTTGTGGGTGAAAACAGTAAGGGTGCAGTTATAGTGGTGTCTTCTAACGTTATTATCTGGGGCTCTGTAAAGTGCAATACCTGTTATAGTCCCGAGAAGCCAGTGGTTTTTATCGTATTGCCTGAGAGAGGGAGCTTTGAGCCTTTCAATCCTATACATGAGTAAGTTGCACCCGTGTCAATCATAAATGGAATTGGCTGTGAATTATTTATTGACACCATTACGGTTGGTTCTTGTTGTGGATGCAGTGTTGAGACGTACTGCATCTGCTCCCCCTCTGGCTTCTCTGGGCCTAGTCAATTCCAATTCTGAGGTCCCATCCAGGGACCTGTCCATTGATTCTGTGACTGTCCTCGCACTCGAGCTCCTGCAGGTTGTCGTGGGCCAGGAGGTCCCATGTTTCCTCGAGGCTGCCTGACCTGCACCATATGGCCCTTGAACTTGAGGTCCATTTTGAGCTCCCCATGTTGCTTGTGGATAATTTCTTCTAACATGTCCTGCTCCTCCGCAGTGCCAGCATACCATGTCTTGAGTGTTTGGACCCATCTGCCCTGGGGCGTTCATTCGAAATTGTTGCCTTCTTGGTTGCTGTTGATATGGTCCTCTTTGTCCCCTGCCTCCAAAAGGCCTAGGGCCCTGTCCTTGCCACCTCATAGGTGAGTTTTGTCCTTGCTGGTTTCCTGTGTACACATAACTTGGAGGGGCTTGGATTTCCACTGGTTGTTGCCCTTGCTGTACTGGTCCAGCAGGGGGCGCTGCTGCTTCTGGTACCATCACAGCTGCTTGAACTTGGCTTTTTCCTCTTTCTTTCTCTTTTTTCTTTGCTGGTGCTAGTTCTCTCAGCTGTATCTTGTGTAATTGGGTGGCAATTGACTCCGCAGCTTCCTTGGCCTCTTTTCTCTTCTTCCGATGCTGGTCCACGTAATGTACAATGTGTGCCTGGAACGTGTCCCATGGCAGTGTGTTCAGTCCTACCACTCCTTCTAGGGCTGTCTGGACTTCTTGAGGCATGCACTTTTTCAGCATCATTCGGAACAGGCTCTTACTTGTGTCTGTCTGGTCCCATGAGCCTCCTGTCTCTTCTCTCCACTTGGTTTGGAAGTCGTTAATGAATTTTACAACATTCTCGTTTTCTCCCACTGCTATTGATTCCAGTTTTCCTGGATCCATTTTGGTGGGATAAGCCTTCCGCAGGGCGTTCCATATCTTGTTCCTGTGTGGGCCAAATGCTAGGGTATCCCCTGCATCTTGTCCTGCTAGTGTTAGCAACTGGGCATCATCTAATATCTCCATGGTTTTCACTTTCCCAATCGTTTGTGCCAAGATGGCTTTTATGTCTCCGATGGCTAGGAGGTGTCCAGTGGTTTTCTCCTCAAACTGTCTTATCCATCTTTGAGCTCCATTACACAAGTCTGGAAGTTGATTAATCAGGCCTGTCATATCCATGAATGACCATGGCACATATTGATACTGGTTTCCTTTTGATACCAGTGGGTATTGTGAAGCTTCAGGGTGTTCCTCTGAGTCTTCTCCTTCCTCTTCACAGTGTTCAACATGCCTTTGTCGCCTGTACTTGTTTCCATAGGGAAGTGTTAGGTGGTATGGTCCGGTGTACCTGCTTGAAGGTCTCTTTATACGTGCAGATCTTCTTATCACACCTGGTCTTGACCGGGCCTCTTTTGTTTTCTTTACGGCGTCCTCTAATTCTCTGTCGAATTGTTCCTTCAGTCGACTGATCTCTTCATCAACAGCCTCATTATTATAGGCATCTCTTTCAGCAGTATTAGGGACTTCATGTTGATATTCGTTGCTCCGTACTGGTCTTCTTTCTCTAGGGTATGCTGGGCTGGTGCGTTTAAACACACCCGTTAGTCTTTTTTCTATCCTTCTTCTTGCAGCGCTTTCAGGTTCAATGAACATGTACCCCTTCACTCTTCTTTCCACTGCCTTGTGTTGTTTTCCTTCACTCATCTCACCTTCCTCGGTTTCTGGGTGATCTGTGTCTGACTCATTTGGTGATGATAAGAGTGACCCTTTGGGACTTAGATTAGTCTGGCTTCCATTGCCTGGTTTCCCTTCTTCTTCTTTCCCCGAAGGATATTTCTCTTCGGTACGGTTCATTACCCTTTCTTCAGGTGCGACGTGTTGCTCACCTCTGCACCCTTGTATTTCAGACAGGTATTGCTCATTCTCTTCTTCCAATCTTCTCATATCTCTCTGTAGCTTTTCAATTTCTCTTGACTCACGTGGCTCTGTCCTTCTCCCGTTGCTCCATTCTTCTTCATTCTCGCTGCTGGGGCTGGGTGCTATTGCTTCTTGTCTTTCAGCTTGTCGGTTCATCCGCTCCGTATCACATGGTGTTACTGTAATCTGTCCTTTCACATGTCCTTCAAATCCCCAGGTTCCTTTATCATGCTCGTGCAGTTCCTGTATGGGATACATTCCTCTATCTATCTGTTGCAGGTGTTCCTCAGTGTATGGTGGTGGTCTTTCTAACTCCTGGTTTGTTTCATCATCTCTTCCTTTCTGATTTTTTCCTTTCCTCTCCTCACTTCCGTCTAACTTCTGATCTTTTCTGGTGTCTTGTTTCTCTTTTTCATTTTTCTCCTTTTCCTTTCCTTCCTTTTCGAACCATTCAACAATCTCTAGCTTTTGTTCTAGTTTCATCCTTTCCTTGCTGTTCTTTCCTCTGGTTGTATGTCTCAGCATTTCCTTTATTTCCTTGCAACATTCCTCCTTAAAGGTTCCTTCTTTGGGCCATTGCAATTCTCCCGATGTCCTGTCATGCCATTTTGCCATGCATTTTCTGATATATTTTTCATCTTCTTTATGCTTGGCTATAATTATTTCTGCAGGTGTCATTGGCTTTGGCCATGCGTTTTTTTCGCGCTAGAATATCTTCTCCATCACACTCTTCTGTTCTAATTTATGACTAGGATTTTTATGCTTCTTTTCTCTTTTATTTATTAGAGTTCTTTTATTATTTACTTTTCGCTTGCTATCGATTTCCAATAACTGCTTTTTCTTTATGTATTTTTTAAGCATTAATCATCCATCAATGTCATAATCAGAGGCGGAACAATTTTGTCAAACGTCTGACGAATTACTCTTCCGTCAGGGCCCACAGGTATGAAAGTAAATTCACTGTTATTACTAATCTCCCACTCACGACACAGCACTAGCGGACTAGCTCCTGCTTCGTTTAGTCGGTATCTCTTTACTATTCGCCCTTCTGCCTTTTCATCCAATCGCAGCACATCAAAGCCTGGGTGCGCTTGCAGTAGAGAAATGAGTGGAGTGAAAAAGGGATGTCCACCTATTCCTCTAAATTCTAGCGTACTATTTATTACCTTTAAATTAATTTCTTTTGGTATTAACCCTATGAAGAAACTCATTTCCTCATGCTGAACTGTGATGTAAGTATTACAGTATGTGTATTGCAATTACGATCTAACACATCAGGTATTAATGAAAGTCTAAGTGTCCACTTTCTCTTGTTACACTCTTTTTCTGAAATTAAATCCTTTCCTGGATTACTCAATAACCATCTATATGTTTCACTCTGACTTAACTCCGAGACTCTAAACTCCCGTTCGCACTTTCCTATTATTCCTTCTTCTTCTATCTGCTCATCCCAATTAATCTCTCTAAACTCACTCGTCATTAGATCTTAATTATTTCATTATGCATAGTGCAATCACATGCATTATAAATATGATATGGCTTATATATTACTTATGTAATTTATTATTATATGTATTATAATCAAGGTATCCAAAACACCTCCTGTTATTTATATTTCTCTAGGTTGTCTCAAATAGGTATTATGATTATTTATTATTTTAAGCAGTATATTCTATGCATACACACATAAGGCCTGGCACAAAGATATCATGCACACGTATTTTTTTTTTTTTTTAAAGACTCATTACACACAAAAAACACACAGCACAAGCGCTTTTTGTATTTTTCCAACCGTTAAAAATCGAGCACTCAACAACAGATTTCTCACATAAAACACTTAACACAAAATTTGGGCCCAAAAACTTCAATACCACCTGTAGGAATTTTATAAGCGCTCACTTTCTTTTCCTAGCGATACCTCACACACTAGTGGGTTCTTCGCTCTAGGATTCAAGATCGCAGCACAACCACCTACAGGACTTTTTCTTATAATAAACACCTGTCCAGCTCCGCGTCTTAGAAACACCTCACAGCACAGTGAGTTCTATACTTAGCGGCTTGACACAGGACTTTTTCCACCTGCCACGTCTGGGGATTTGCTTACGTCCCCTACCTAGTGCTATTTGCAGGACTTTTTATCTGGGTCCAGCCCCACTTGTTTGGTAATTTCCCTTAACACAGGTTTTAACCTCAACACAGTGGCGTTACCGCAGATGTCATACTAGATATAAAAGAGAGTATACAAAAACACATACAGCAAAAACACACAAAAAGTATAACTTTTAGGAGATCTCCTTACTTGTGTCTACTTTATCCAGTCTTTCACTTATTAAAACATATATTTATATTTATCAATTAATCTATCAATATTGGCAACATCAGAATTAATGTGTTCAATATACCTCAGGAGTTATTCCCTCCAGCTGGAAACACGCACACTAACAGACCATGAACTTTTAATGCAGAAATTTGATCAAACAGGTTTTCTGCTTACCTTTTATGCCGGCACACAAGTTGATGGTCTGTCAGCCCACGCTGATCCCAGATCCCCAGAGGGGCCCTCCGTGACGGCAATCGCAGTCGGGGGTCACCAATAAATGTGGGAGATTTTTGTCTTCCACCTATTGATGTTGCCTCAATACAAGTTATTAAACATGTACTTAAATTTTGTAAAAAGAATCAAAGAAAGACTTCTCACTCAGTGCAGATCTGGATGAAGTAGACAAGATTTATTGCAGCAATAAACCCAAGTGAGCCAGCTTAGCAATGCCTAGATTGGAAGTCTAAGCACTACCAAAGGCAGACTGAATTCTACAGAAATAATCATGCCTTTTTATACAGTCTTATCAAGAGGAGGTGCCCATCCTTATCACCCCCACCTTCGTTAGTTCTCCTCATTCCTGGAAGATGTCCATCTAATTCCTGGAAGATGTTCCCATTATAATCCAACTTTTTCTTATAAATTCTCCTATTATAATTATAGTTTTTATATCTTATTTTAATACGTCATATACCTCGTCATCTGACTCATTTTATCACGTCATATACTTCGTCATCTGACTCCGCCTTATGCTCATATTATTTCCCATTATGTTTTAATTCCCTTATTAATTGTTTTCCATTATCTTTACAGTTTCCTTTCTTCAGTTTTTAAAAATACTTGGGCGTTACCTCTTTTTACTATACCTCTCTTGGTTTTCCGGTTTGTTCTTCATTTCTCAAGAGACCAACCATGGGTAAGCATCTCCCTCGTATTGTTTCTTTCCTTTTTTCCTCATTTTCCCTCTTTTGGTGTCTGACACATTCTTACCTTTATTTTTACAGCTAGTCGCAACTGCTCTAACACTGGCTACATCCCTCTGGATGACTCCGACAGTCAGGGCAGTCCGGATTATGCTCCTTCTGAGGACTACAACCCTACTGAGCCTGCTATGGACCGGGCCTCGGTGAGTTCTGTTCAAGAAGAACCTGAGTCCTCTGCATCCTTGATGCAATATCTACGGGAGAAAGGCCTCACTTATTTTAAGAAGGGTGACTACAAGCCTGGTCCTTCTAAAAGACTGCGTTTGGAGGCCGATAGTCCTCCTCAATCTTTTAGACCCGTAAGGCCGGAGTCCAGCACTCCAGCGCCATCCATCCAAAGGCCTGACTGTTATGTATCCGTTGGCACTCAGACCGATTTTAAGGTGTCTGTTGGCACCCAAACGGATTTTCCTCTTGTGTCTATGCCACTTTTGAATCGTGGTCATTCTACTTTTATTCCTCTGACTGATCTACCTATTGGAGTTGTGCTGGCTCATAGAAGGTTTGATGTGTAATTCTTCTCTTTTACTGTTAATGTTACAGGCCCCTCATGTTATTTTCTACTTTTTATTTTGGGCCATATATTTTGTATTCTACTATATGCTTTTATAAACTATGTTTAATGTACTTTTATTTCTTGTGTTCTTTCTTTATTAAACATGATGTACATACCAGCGTCTGTGTGCCTCTTTCTTATCTCTGTGTCATTCCTGACTCCAATGCACACCGGTATTTGCACATCTTTTAGCTATGTGATTTATCGTCTAATGAGCACGTATTCTTTGCCAGGTACTTTCCCCATACGTTTGTTGACAATTATAATATGTGTTTTTTAATTAAATGCGTTCCTACGTGCACCTTTTATCTGTGTCTTTAGATTCGCCTGGTACACTGAGTATCTCTATCTCCTTACTGTGGCCCCCTGTGCCTGATCTCCTTATCTCTTTCGTTTTTCCTGGTATCTTGTGCATGGGTCCTTCTCTGCTTACTTTTTATCCTTTGTTATTCAATATAATATTATTAAGGTTAATATTATGTTGATCAATATTGTCATATTGTTACATTACAAATATATTCTACTAAAATATGCTTACATTACAGTACTACACCACACAGCACAAAACAATGATGTGGTACAGGAAGATTGTTCTACACTTCTTGGACATTGCTGCCACCAGTGCTTTCATCGTGCATAAAGAACTATATGGTAACCTGACCCATAAAGAGTTTATAGAACAACTTATCAAAGAGCTTTGTGGCGTCTCACAGGAAGTAGCACCAAAACGGACAAGTACTGACCATGTACCAGTTCCAGTAGCTGTGCTGACCTCAGACAACAGAGATGCTGCTGGTCGCAGGTTGTGTGTGCATTGCAAAGCAAAAACACCTTGAGATGCAAGTCATGCAACGTTCCCCTGTGTTCCCAATAATCTTTTATAGTGTGAATGTGTATATTGCTGTAGAAGAGCCTTATTCACTTCCTTGTGTGTTTGCTCTGGGGACTGTATCCTCATTTCACCACAAGGGGGCGTCGCCTCTCTAGTGAGACGGTGAGGTTTAATGGGAAGCCGCCCTCGTCTTCAGAACGATCGAAGCGAGGGAAGGAGACGCGACACGTTTCCCCTCTCATCATTTCTCTGTTCTTTACAGGTTAATAACTGGTAAAAATCCACCAAGTGAGGTGAGAAGCTTGTGGCTGTGATGTAGCTGTAAGTGGAATGTTGTTTTGATGCCGGTCGGCAGGTTTAATTTGTTATTTAAGGCTTGTACAGTATCGTAAAGTAAGGCTTAAGGCTTGTAAAGTAACGGAGCTCATTGTGCACGTGACATGTTTACTGAACCTGATACACTCATGTAGCCTCATATTTACAGCCTCTTCTATTGTGTTTACTTGGTAAGTCTCCTTGACTATCCAGTCAGTGTTTTGTTAGGAATATGTTGAGTAAAGTGTTTTAGTGTTTATAGAATGTTTAATGTAGTTTATGTAATGCGACCTCGCAGCTTCCTCATGTTTATATGGGACTCTCCGTTATTCGCTGGAGCTCTGTGTTAGCACGGAATGCTAATTTATAAAGCAGCGTATCTGCACCTAGACGTGTTGTGACTTATAATAGCAGATTTTATCCACTAGATGGCAGTAAAGCACTTCTCTTTAGTGAACCTTTTTTTAAAAAAGACCTGCTGGGGGCGCTGTAATTAGACAGCTAGATAATAACATTAAAATTAATTTGGAAATGTTGTTTCAAATATTTAAAAAAATCCATAATATATAAAAACGTATAATAATAGAGACACAACTCCTGAATAGTGTTTATGTCTGGAGTTATGATGTGTGTAATTTTGGTGTTAAGTCCTCATCATGTGTTAAACTCTGAATATGAGACATTATTTTAAAATAATATAAATGTGTTTATTATGTGAGTTTGTGTATTTATCTGTGTGTTTCTGAGAATAGAATAGAATCTTTATTGTTATTGTACAAGAACAGTGACATTTGATTTGCAATTTTAAAAAAAGTCCTAAAATAAACAAAATAAAAACATAAACATGGTGCAGTAGAGCAGTATACACTTGTGTGAGATTAATTTTTCCCTGCATGTGATTTACTCAACTCAAACACAGATCATCACAATATACAAAAATAATAGACATTAAAGCACTTTCATTTCATTAATTGTATAAAAATAGATGATTGTTACACAATAGGAGAAAAAGCAAATAAAACTCTACATAATGCAAAAATATTGAATTGTTCTCATTCTGCAAGGCTAAAAAGTCACCTTTGCTTGTTTATCGCTTATTAAGATGTAACATTAAAATTAACGAGCCATCACTCATTAAAAAGTGAGAATATTGAATAAAACCTGAGATCACAAAACAAACATCTGAGAATATTAAAGAAATATTAGATTATTAAAGAAAATCCTGAGAATAAGGAAAGAAATTGCAGAGTTTGAAGGAAACCTGAGAATTTCACATGAAAATCTGAGAATACGTAATGAAACTTCCAACATACACAGCTCCCTAATAGAGACTGCAACAAAACATTCATTTCAATGATATGTCTTATAGTTAAACACACGGCATGAAACCGATACGCATATATTGCTGGCATATTGTTTACAAAGACAAGATATTCAGATGAATTGTCAGAAATGTGTTGTAAAAGGAAAGCTGGAAACATTTGGTTAAGTAATAATGGAGCTGATTTAACTCTCCCTAATCTATTTACTAATAACAAGGTGAGAAAATGAAGACGGTTCAGAATGCATGAAATTATTGGAAGTAGAATCAAATCACTGTTTGTGTTTATAAAAGTTGAAATGTAATTTCCTGAGAAAAGGCCTTTGGGGGCGTGTCTCAGTCACATGGTCCCTGTCTTTCTGAGATTTCTCCTCCACCTCATCATATTCTGTAAAATAAACACATTTACCTCTTTAATATATCCTTTGTATTGGATTAATAGTCATTGTTTTGTAAAACCTTCAAATACAGTAAATGATGCACTATGTAGGATTTCTTTGATCTTTAAACAATAAATGAAGAGAATAGAGGACATTTATCAGATGAGTTTTCTTAATATTAACACAGGCCATGTGTATAAGATGTGATCGAGACGTCCATCAGATTTCACATCATTTTACAAACTGATTCAAAACAATAATACATTTTCTATAGTATTACATTTCTATTGTCCTGTTAAATGTTTGGAATAAATAGATTCCAGTCCTTACAAGATTGTGTTTATAAAACTGTGGAAGTAAAAGAGCCATAAATATCCAGGTCTTATCTAAAGTGTGTAATAAATCTGGCTGCACTTGTTAAATGACAGAACAGAGATTTGTTATAAAAACAGTAAGCTGATGTTTATATTATATATCACAGGTAATATTTACAGTAGGTCTTATCTAAACTCTTTAATAAATGCACTTGTTCAATGACAGAACAGAGAGAACATTTGTTGTAAAATCTCTTCTGAAAGTTGATATTTATTATATACCATATAGAATCTAATCATATAGAATCTAATCTTTGACTTTGCTGCCTGTGCACTTATGTACATTACAGAATAAACAAGAAGTCACTCACCTTCTGTCTCTCCTCCATCCTGTTCCTCAGTGATGACATCATCATAATCTTCTGGATTGTCTAATCAACAAAGAAATGAAGAAGTAATAAACCAGTGTGTGTGTGTGTGTGTGTGTGTGTGTGTGTGTGTGTGTGTGTGTGTTGCACTTATACTAAAATACTGAGTTACTGAGTAGAACAGAACATTTATATGGAAAAATAAAAGCTAACAGACATAATTTAACTTATTACACATTAACTTAATTAAACTGATTGTATATTAACACTAAGTTGTGAAAATAAAATAGAAAGATTTCATGCAAATGAAGAGCTAAAAACTACTTAAATATATACACTATTAAATTATAACATTTATTACACTGATTAAAATGTATAAAATATACATAAAAACATATCATTATATAAATTATACATTTCTTAATTTTATATATATATATATATATATATATATATATTTTTTTTTTTTTTTTAAATATCTTTCAATTATTAATTAAAATGTAATATTACATGTGTGTAAGTGCTATATGTACATATATGGAGCTCATGTGTACTTCTCTTCCTCTGTTGCAGTATCACTCTGGGCCAGTAGGGGCGGTTTTCATGTGAATCTCGTTCAAGGGCTTAAAATCTTGACTTTATAACATTTTGTTTCTTTTTATCAACATTTTTAAATTCAGTTTGGATTTGTTCGAATACTACTAGCAATTTTTGTAGTAATTAATTATTATATGTTACAGTGTATAGATTAAATGAAAAGCCTTTAACATTTAATTAATTATTCTTCAATTATTAATTCAATTCAATTAAGATATATTTTTGAAGATTTTTCAAATATTATTTAATTGCTTAATTCATTATGTAAATATCTGACTTGTTTTAGATGTGGGTGTGGCTTATATTGAATGCAGTAAATGCGGCACTAATTCTAATAATTAAATAATTAATAGAAAAATTCTAGTAAAACATTAATATTTAGACAAATAAATTTAGGAATTATGAGATCGAATGACAGATCTGTAGGTAATATTTATTTATTACACAAAATAACATTATTTTTCAATAGTTAAAAATGAATGTAAATATATCTTAGGTAAGTAAAAAATGTGATTATTTAAAATTAAATGCATGAATTAATTCCCTACATTATGAGTTGTTGAGTTCTTTTAGATGTGAGTGTGACTTGTGTGAAATGCAGCAGACGAGATGTTGATGTTAATCAGCATTTAGCGTCTCAGCACTGTGAGCTCTTGGAGCTACACTTTACTACACTTATAGCAAGACTTTGTTGTTGTGTGTTTGTTTTTCATCAGTTAATGTGGAGCGTCTGCTGTACACGTCCCTGTGGATGAGCTGTTACTATAGAAACCATAATGTAGTGGAACGAGTGCATTAATATAAAGCTGTGATTTACAGCTGCAGTGCTGTCAGAGCTGCTGTTCTAGAAAATTCATCAACATCAATCAGAATGCAGAATTCAGCATGCACATTGTTTAAAGTTGATTCTAGAAATGTTTAAGCTGATGTTTTTGAATAACAGAGAAACTCCCTGACCTGTGGTGATGTTTGTGTTTGTTTCAGCGGTAACTGCATCATCATAGTTCTCGGACACGTCCTCTGTCAGAATGTAGAGATAAAAGCTATTAAATCCACAGGAATGTCATTAATGATCATTTGGATGCTTGTGGATGCAACACTGTCACATTATTATCATACCTGTCAGTAGAACTGACTTCTGATCAGCTGTAATGGCCTCATCATAATTCTCAGCTTCATCCTCTACACCAAAACACAGAGATTTAAAGAGATTGAAAGTTTACTGAAGTGGCAGTTTGTACAAAATGACATCGTATGACGTGTGTGTGTGTGTGTGTGTGTGTGTGTGTGTGTGTGTGTGTGTGTGTGTCCCAAATCCCCAAACAGAAACACACCCTCCAGGTTATCAGGGATGGGTCCAGCAGTGACGGCATCATCGTAGTCCTCTGGTGGCTCGACTCTTCCTGTATCACCTAAATGAAATAAAAGCAGAGGCTCTGTACAAACAGCTCCATCACATTCTGACCTCATGCTTTAATGTCAAGTCACTCAATTGATCTGATCAGTTAACAACTGCACCCACTTATGAAGTCACTGGTGTCGATGACATCATCATAATACTCGGCCTTTTCTCCAAACCCAGACTTTACTGGAAAAAGAAGAGTTTGTGTGTTTGGGCTTTTAAACACATTTATACTCAATAAAATCCTCATCCAAAGAAGCTTTGATAAATGTGATAAGAGGGATTTCAGAAGCTTCAAGTAAGATAAGGTTGATTGTGAGATCTCATGTGTCAGCATTAAAACACTGGAGTTACTGTCATTCTTCTATACAATACATCATAATCACGTCTCAGAAAGGACACATTTAGTCATTTCTGATTTTTAATTGCAGTTCGAATATCTTTCAGTTAATGGAGTTAGACAAACTCACACTCTGGCCTTTTTTACCTGAGAGAAGCTCATCATCCACATGCTCATACCCAGAATGCAGTTCTTCAGAGAGGAGACTTCCTGTTAGAGGAGAGCAGGACAGGCATCAGACACACACACAGAGCAAACCACACATTCAGTATAAAGTGTTTATCAGGACATTTAATAATCACCATGATTTATAAGAGCTTTCTGAACATTTGTGAACCAAAATATAATGTAATATAAATGTCAAATATGCTTTCATAGAAACTCTCACACACACACAGACAGGGAGTAAGACAGAGAGAAGGAGGATGCACCTGCACAGGAAAACTTGTGCGCGCACACACACACAGACAGGGTGGATTAAGTGACAGCTCCCCGGGGTGACATCCTGCCAGCGGCGGCACTGATCTGAACGCTCAGGATGGTGATAACATTTGCATGATGAGTTTTCTATCAGTCTTTTGCCTGCCACATATTTTCATGTCAGCGTGTGGGACATTAATCTCCAGCCCTGATTCTAGTTTGTGAACGAGGCAGGGGACTGACTGAAGCTCTCCCACTCAGTTGTACCAGATGGGGAGGGAGCGGATGAGATGGACATCACCTCGGGTCTCCTGCAGGAACCCCGGGGCACGTGCCCCAGTACTGATCTGCTGAGCCCCAGTAACATCTCACACTCAACTTTTAACAAGCTCCTAGATTTGCCACTGGATTCATTTAGACTGATAATAATGTGGAGGATTTTTAGATCCACAATGTCAAAGCAACACCGTTTAACTCACAATACAAGCACATGTGTGTGTGTGTGTGTGTGTGTGTGTGTGTGTGTGTGTGTGTGTGTGTGTGTGTGTGTGTGTGTGTGTGTGTGTCCTAACCATGTACTGGCACCCAGAAGAAGAATCAGGACTGTTGCATGTTACCATGATGGGACCAAAATAAGTTTATTAATAATACCGCAGCTGTGTCGTCACTTCATGAGTGTAAAATCATGTAGAAAATAGTTTTAGACTTAAAAATATTGTTAATCTGAGTGGCTATGTTGTTACTAGTTATTAAGAAAAAAAATATTATGATTATTTATTTATTTTGTTTCAAATGTGAGAGGTGTTTCTTTTTTTCATGGCGCACTAAAGGACTGATTTCCTCGGCTGCCACACACACAAGATCCGGCTCTGCATGTGCTGTGGAGGAAGAATTCCTTCAAAGAAGAATTGTGTGTGTGTGTGCGCGTGTGTGTAAGTATGCTTTCCTGTGCAGGTGTATCACCCAACGACAAGTCAGAACTGCATGAAAGATTTTGCATTTAAAATCCACAGAACAATGAGGCCGAGGAGCTTTACTCACTCTAAGCTTTTCAGCACACTCTCATATTAAACTATCTCAACTTGAGTGTATGTGTGTGTGTGTGTGTGTGTGAAAGAGAAACTATAAATGACAGTACATATTAACTTTATTATGAATAAACTATGATTTACTCTGTAGCACTTCAGTGTTATTGGTTTGACTGGTTGCACTGGTGTATAAAGGTAGATGTACATTTCCTGAGGTGATGTCCAATATCCCCATCCCTCCCCTTCTCAAACGTCTGAGTGAGAGACCTTCACAGTTGGTCCTCTGCCACACGGATTTGTTTAATTGACCCACACGGTGAAATGAAATCATGAGACGTGCAAACAAGCGATAGAAAATCAATCATTTTTAACTTTTATTTCCTTTTTCCCCCTCGACAAGATGCCTCCCTGGGAGAACACATTCCACTTATTTTTATAGATGTAAGAATAATAATAAAAGATAATAATAATGAATCAGACTGGATTTGTGTGAAAATCTTGCTTTAATCTCTGAGTTTGCATTGAGGTGTGTATTTAGTATCGAGTGATTTGATCATTTGCATGCAGTGAATTTCAGCTCCAAGTTGAACTAGAATACAATAAGTGTGATGTAGAACAGTCCACATATCACTCACCTCTTTGAGTGGAGCTCGAGATTCTTCTAGTGATGTATCTGTGGTTGATCTCCTCATAGACTGCCTCAGGCTGAGTCTTACGCCTCGTCTTAGAGACAACTGGGAGTGCAGAATAATAATAATAATAATAATAATAATAATCATAATAATCATAATAATAATAATAATAATAATTGGTGTTGTAGAGAAAATAAAGTGTGTGAATGTGTGGTACCTCTCCTGAGCACTCTGTTCTGGTAAAACAGTACCAGCAGAAGCACTAAGGCCAGGAAGAGCAGCGTTCCCAACACAAAGAGAACCAGTGGAGGGGTGGGCGGAGCTACAGCTGATGGAGGATTTGGAGCGGCTCTTCCTGAAGTCACAAACACAGAAGAGGATCTTAATATGAGACTGTAATCAAAATTATTTTGAAAAATAGTGAATAGTAACAAATATTGTATTGTAACAAATATATAGTTGTGGCCAAAAGTTTTGAGAATTACATAAATATTGGAAATTGGAAAAGTTGCTGCTTAAGTTTTTATAATAGCGATTTGCATATACTCCAGAATGTTCTGAAGAGTGATCAGATGAATTGCATAGTCCTTCTTTGCCATGAAAATTAACTTAATCCCGAAAACAACTTTCCACTGCATTTCATTGCTGTCATTAAAGGACCTGCTGAGATCATTTCAGTAATCGTCTTGTTAACTCAGGTGAGAATGTTGACGAGCACAAGGCTGGAGATCATTATGTCAGGCTGATTGGGTTAGAATGGCAGACTTGACATGTTAAAAGGAGGGTGATGCTTGAAATCATTGTTCTTTCATTGTTAACCATGGTGACCTGCAAAGAAACATGTGCAGCCATCATTGCGTTGCATAAAAATGGCTTCACAGGCAAGGATATTGTGGCTACTAAGATTGCACCTAAATCAACAATTTGTAGGATCATCAAGAACTTCAAGGAAAGAGGTTCAATTCTTGTTAGGAAGGCTTCAGGGCGTCCAAGAAAGTCCAGCAAGCGCCAGGATCGTCTCCTAAAGAGGATTCAGCTGCGGGATCGGAGTGCCACCAGTGCAGAGCTCAGGAATGGCAGCAGGCAGGTGTGAGCGCATCTGCACACACAGTGAGGCGAAGACTTTTGGAAGATGGCCTGGTGTCAAGAAGGGCAGCAAAGAAGCCACTTCTCTCCAAAAAAAACATCAGGGACAGATTGATCTTCTGCAAAAAGTATGGCGAATGGACTGCTGAGGACTGGGGCAAAGTCATATTCTTGGATGAAGCCTGATATTTTCTGATTGTTTGGGGCATCTGGAAAAGGCTTGTCCGGAGAAGAAAAGGTGAGCGCTACCATCAATCCTGTGTCATGCCAACAGTAAAGCATCCTGAGACCATTCATGTGTGGGGTTGCTTCTCATCCAAGGGAGTGGGCTCACTCACAATTTTGCCCAAAAACACAGCCATGAATAAAGAATGGCACCAAAACACCCTCCAACAGCAACTTCTTCCAACAATCCAACAACAGTTTGGTGAAGAACAATGCATTTTCCAGCACGATGGAGCACCGTGCCATAAGGCAAAAGTGATAACTAAGTGGCTCGGGGACCAAAACGTTGAAATTTTAGGTCCATGGCCTGGAAACATCCGAGATCTTAATCCCATTGAGAACTTGTGGTCAATCCTCAAGAGGCTGGTGGACAAACAAAAACCCACTAATTCTGACAAACTCCAAGAAGTGATTATGAAAGAATGGGCTGCTATCAGTCAGGATTTGGCCCAGAAGTTGATTGAGAGCAGCCCAGTCGAATTGCAGAGGTCCTGAAAAAGAAGCGCCAACACTGCAAATACTGACTCTTTGCGTAAATGTCATGTAATTGTCGATAAAAGCCTTTGAAACGTATGAAGTGCTTGTAATTATATTTCAGTACATCACAGAAACAACTGAAACAAAGATCTAAAAGCAGAAAACTAATATTTGTGTCATTCTCAAAACTTTTGGCCACGACTGTACATACCTGAAGTGGTGGTGGTGGGTGTAGTAGTGGACACGGTGGATATGTCTGTATTTGCAGAAAGAAAAAATAACCATGCATTAAAAATAAACTCTCACTAGATCGGGTTTCTGAAATGCTGAGGTTGCAAGCTGACATCTAAGATTGTAAATAAAAGTTATCAAGTCAGAAAAGTTAGCACACCCCTCTGAGCTGCACAGGTGACTCCAGCAGGAGAGCAGTCAGTGTGTTTCTTCAGGGAATGATGACAGTCCCACAGGTGAATCTCATCCCCTCGACACTTCACTCTGTTCAGCCAGATAGTCCCTTCACCAGGACCAAAGCTAACATTCCTATCAGCACTCAGCGCCGAGCCACAGCCCAGCTGTCTGCACACCACCTGAGCGTTCCTGATGTTCCACTGATCATCACAAACGGAGCCCCACGTAGCGTTATGATACACCTCCAACCTCCCAGAGCAGCTTCCCTTTCCTCCACTCAGCCTGAGAGACCAGCGCTCTACATCACACACAGCACACATGAGGAAACACACCAACGCTGAAGAACAGCTCCACTCACACACTGAACTAACACACTATGATACATCAACAAGAACTCAACATCATCTACTGAAACCATCTAATTGCTGAATTCTGGATAGAAATTATAAAAATCCAAATTGGTAAACTGCTTGTTATATCATCCATTAACTAAAATAAAATTGTTGGAATATCTCTATGCTGTTAGAGAAGTAAAACACTCCAGGACGTCTTCATTAACTCCTGGGTGGAATCAGTAACTCTGACCTTAACACCTGACTGATGTAACAGATGTAAGTGTCCTTACTTGAGCAATATTTCTGAAGAGGAAATGAAGAGCATGTCCCAGGAGTCTGTAGAGACGTTCCATCTTCTGCAGTAATAACATACATGGAAGTGAATTTTTCACACATTCTTATTTCATAGCTGCAATATTTATGCAATTTCTACAAAAATGTCTAAGAATAGAAGTGAGAGAGAGAATCCTCCTACCTGTGCAGTTAATATGAATCACCTCATCACTATTACATCTGTTCTGTCCCCAGGGTGAAGAGGGACACATCAGCAGATTAGAGTCGTGTTTCCTACATTTCACATGATCCAGCCAGTTAGGAGCAGATTCCACTCTCGCTCTGCCTGAGTCCAAACGCTTGAGTCCTCCACAGTTCAGCTCTCGACACACCATGTTTGCTGTTTCTAACTCCTGCTCCATTTCATTCTGACACACATTACCCCATGTCCCATTGTAGAACACTTCCACATTCCCCTTACAGCCCTCTGTGAGTCGCATCTCTTTAAACTCTGGGGAGAGAAGAACAACTTATACTTAATGAGGAAAAAATCTGTTTCATTGAATCAGATGAATATTACTATTGCAATTACTATTATGTAGAATTTTAAGATTTCTGGACATCAAGTTTTGTAATACAGACTTATACAAATTTAACACTGTACCTGAGCACACGACTCCTACGTCCTCCTGGTGTCCACATTCCCCCTCTTCACTCAGCTGAGATCTGCAGTTCCACAGGGACGCCTCGTTCCCCTCACACTCCACCTCATTCAGCCATATGGACCCAGTTCCAGGACCAAACCAGGCTGGTATGTGGGTACTGAGGGCCACTCCACACTGCAGCTGTCTGCACACCACCTGCGCATCCTCAATATCCCACGAGTCATCACACACTGTCCCCCACGAGCCGCTGTGGAAAACCTCCAGCCTTCCTGCACAGTCTCCCCCAGAACCAACCAGCCTGATGGACCTGGGGACTGGATTATTTTTATTTTTTCATGTAATAAATTATGTAAAACTAACATACTTTTGTATTAATAATAATAAAATAATAATAATAAAATATATAACAAGAATTAATATAATATATAATCAATATAAAACAAGAATGCTCAAATATGATAAACATTTATTTCTGTTGATAATAGTATTTTTTAGGTGCTGTGTACCTGAGCAGGTGATGTCCAGCTGTTCCCCGGAGCTGCAGTTGACAGGTTGTGCACTGCTGCAGTTCCCCAGATGAGCTTCACTCCCAGAGCAGCTGAAACCCGTTACACACATGTGTTTGTGTTCAGTGGTGGATGGAGTGGAGCGGTAGTTCAGCACAGAGCCACAGCCCAGCTGTCTGCAGAGCACAGACGCCTCAGACAGACTCCACGAGTCCAGGAGAACTCTCCTCCAGTCCTGCCTGAAATAAATCTCCACCTCCCCCTGACACTCGCTCCCTCCAGACAACCGCACTCGCCCCTCATGAAACGCCATGGATGATCCTGAAGCAGAAGAAGATCATTTAAATATTCTAATGAACACTGAGTTTATTCACTAACGTGGTGTAGGTGAGGTTAATATCTCACCATTACAGATGACTCCAGCATCGTGTTTATGAGAGCATGCAGCTCGACTCCATGATGAGATGCCACATTGTGATAGGTGTGTCTCATTCCCCTGACAATCAAACACATCAGCCCAGATGTGGCCACTCCCCTCCCCGAACCAGTCCACCCCCACCACAGCCACAGCACTCCCACAATCCAGCTGTGCACAGAGAACATCTGCAGCTCTCATATCCCAGCTTACAGCACAAACTGTGCCCCAGTCACTGAGGTACTGGAGCTCCACTCGACCAGAACAGGAGTCCGGTCCGTTCACCAGCCGCGCCTCTGTGTGACCTGAACAAACAGCCGAGAGCTCAGTGAAAGAGGAACATTAACAAAGACACCTTAAAGTTTGATTGACAGGTATGTGGTCTCTATTTAAACAGAAGGTAAATCATGATACTTAACCAGAACATATTAATCCCACATCGTTGTCATGAGAGCAGTTTGAGTGTTTGAGTGAAGATGTTGTACAGAAGGTAATATCAGATTCATTTCCTCTACACTGAAGCTCCTCTGTCCACACCTGACCCTCCCCTTGGCCAAAAGCAGCTGATCCCAGCACCTTCACAGGAATCCCACAGCCCAGCTCTCGACACACAACCTCTGCTTCCTGCTGGTCAAAGTCAGCATCACACACTGTGGACCAGGAACCTCCATGAAGCACCTCCACTCTCCCAGAGCACCGGTGAGGACCAGCACTGAGTCTCGGCATTCTGTGACCTGTGATTCATTTCATTGTGTAAATATTGTGCATGTTTTCACCATAACAGTACATGAAGAAATCATTACAGTGTATTTGCTGTAACATCTAGTCTTGATCTTTAACTTAAACCCCCCACCAGACACCTCACCTGAGTTTGAAGAACTTTCTTGCTCATTCCCATCATTCCCTGTTAGACGCTATAGGAAGCGTGTGGATTTATATACATGTTATGAACTTGTCACTTTGCTCTCTCCTGGATATAACTTGTGATCCTTTACTAACTGACATAATCTTTCTGCACATGACACAGACTCAGAGGTGTTTTTTATTTTTTCCTCTGATTATTATTATAGTGGCATTGCCCCACTCCTCCTTTATTAGCTTTGAATTGAACTGAGTTTTGGATGTGTCGACTTGGACTAGGACTCGATTGCTTGGACCCTGTTTCCATGGAGACAAATATTAGTAGTGTCCCTATCTGATGTAGTGATCTTCCCCAGCACTCTATATTCAGCAATTGACATGCTGTTGCTGAGTTTCTCTAATGTAGAATAAAAGTCTCTCAGGGCAGCATGACTGCGGGTAAACTTTAAATATGTAACAGATATCTTTAGTTTAGTGTAATGTTATGTATCTTATGGATGGATGGCCTGAATAAATTTAAACTCGTTCCTCTGTTCACTATATCACCATCATCATGACTTGCCAGTTGACTGAGATGTGTTTTAGATTTTAGAGATTTTATGGTCAGATTTCATCACAGCAGCTTCTACATTTCTGTAGTTTAGTAAAATGGGAACATGTTCCCCCTCGTCTCACTGCAGCTGACTCTGCTAAATCTGCTCTGTTTAGGGTTTTGCTGATTCCTGGCCACAGACTTGAAGCTCCGCAGTGTGAAATGACTCTTTTTACTCTCCTGTGGCATTTTTGTGAATGAAACTTTCCCACAAACAGAGTGGACCAGGAGCCTTAGATGAGGATTTTAGGGCTGTTGATGATGTGAAGATCAAATCTCATGTACGCGCTGCTCTTCATCAACAGGTGCCACTAATCAGTCTGAAACCAGGGATTTACCACAAGTGTGTGCAGTTTAATGAATCTGATGTGAAACACTCGTATAAACACCATTCACAGAGAAACGCCAGAGGAATTTAATACAAGAGTAAGAAAATGTTCCTGCATGAGGCCGATGTGTTTGTGTCTGTGTTTTATAGTCATTAGTCAAGTTTAGTTTTAGGCAAATAAATTATATCAAATGTCAAACTAACATAATTTAAAACAATATACAAAAAGAAAAAACAGGTGTTCTTTGTTAAATTTACTCAGATTTGTGTTTAAAATACTGTACAACCTCCACAATAAAATACCTGCAGATTAATTTTGTGCCAATCTGTTAATTTCATAACTGTTATTAATTTATTTCTAGACAAGTTTCTTTATTACTAATAAAATTATATTAATTAAAACATTTTTATTGAAGATTCTATTGATATTTTAATTATTTATTATAAATTAATATATATTATTTATTATATTCTGTTATTAGTGAAATTCTAGTCAAGTATTTATTTACTACTAATAAATCTTTTTTTACTAATTAAATTATATTAATAAAAAGAAAATCAGGGGTTTATAATGAAGCTCCTGCAAATGGACCCTTACTCAGGCTCAGTCAGCTCTTTGGTAGAGTCGCACCAGGCTTTACATTTAAATAAAGACAAAATGGAATTCAAATAATGTGTGGATATAATTACAGTTAAATCATGCTGAGAATCTCACTCAGTGTTTTTATTCCCTAAATTCAGTAGTTTACCTGAGCAGGTCACTCCAGCATCGTGAACATGACCACAGTAACGTTCCCCTCTACCACTTGACCCACAGCTCTTCAGTGTCGACTCTGATCCACTACAGCTCACATAAACCATCCAGATTGGTCCTGATCCTGGTCCAAAGTGACCGTACTGAGGTGCATCTACAGCCTCCCCACAGCGCAGCTCTCTACACACCACTGCAGCATCGTTCATATCCCAGTCAGCATCACACACTGTTCCCCACTGTCCCTCCTGATGAACCTCCACTCTCCCAGCACAGCGACTTCCACCATTCACCAACCTCACACTGTCTGAGAGAGAGGGAGGGGGGGGGGGGGCATTTATTATCATATACACACACATACACACACCGTTTTTTCTCTCACACACTTAAATAAAACATGCAAATACATCCATATTCTCACTCAAACACACACTTCTCTCTTTCACACGCGCACACAATTTTATTTATCATGCTCTCTCACTCACGTGAACACACATTTTTGCTCCCCCACTTAGACAATTACTCTTACAATTTTACACACACACACACACACACACACACACACACACACACACACACACACACACACACACCCATATTGGTTTCTCATTCTTTCTTACTCTCTCTCACACACACACAAAAACACTTGTCTCTTTCACACACACTCAAATACACACAAAACCAATTTTCATATATTTTATATTTTATTATTCTTATATTCTTTTATTAAAAGATCTATCTGTAATGTAACTGTCGTCTCTAGTGCAGTTTATTTCATGGTAGTGGAATCTTTCTATTTAGGTCATGAACAGTCGTATAACCACCTGATTGAGTTTACAAATCATTTTTAAATTCAGTGATTATATTATTTATTTTTTCTAGGTTTTATATCTTTCACTTGGATGTTAAATGTTACACTGAGTAAAAACAGCTGGATAAAACAATCAGACTACAGAGCAACAAAATCTGATTATTATAAAAGGGGGGGGGGGGAGGGGGCGGGGTCCTTTCTATACCCACTGTGTGTGTGTGTGTGTGTGTGTGTGTGTGTGTCTGTGTGGTGTGTGTGTGTGTGTGTGTGTGTGTGTGTGTGGTGTGTGTGTGTGGTGTGTGTGTGTGTGTGTGTGTGTGTGTGGAAAAGTATTGGCCTGTATTATACATTTTTTGCAGTTTCGTCACATTTAAGCGATTCAGATAATTTAAAACATTTTAATATTATATTAAGGAAACCCATAATGAAAAACAAGCACTGAGTCTTTCACATCACTGTGGAGGAATTCTGAGCCGCTCTTTTATACAGAATTGTTTTATTTCAGCCACACTGGAGGTTTTACGAGCATTAATGACCTGTTTAATGTCGTGTCACAGGATTTAAGACCGGACTGTGATTAGGCCTCTCCAAAACATTCGTTTATTTATTTATTCAGAGGTCATTCAGATGTGGACGTGCTGGTGTGTTTCATTGTCCTGCTGCGTAACACAAGTACACTTGAGCTTGAGGTCATGAACTGATGATCAGACGTTCTCCTTCAGGATTTTCTGCTAGAACACAGAATTCATCCTGAAGCTGTAAAGCCCCAGACCATCACACTACCACCACCATGTGTGACTGTTGCTATGATGTTCACTTTATAAAACACTCTGTTAGTTTTACACCAGATGTAACGGGACACACACCTTCCAAAAAGTTTAACTTTTGTCTCATCAGTCCAGAGAATATTTGACCAAAAGTCTTAATCAATCCAGATGTTTGTTCTTCGTGTTCTTTTTGGTCAGCAGTGTCTTTCTCCTCTGAACTCTCCCATGGACGCCATTTCTGTCCCCAGTCTCTTTCTTATTGTTGAATCATGAACACTGACTGTAACTGAGGCGAGTGAGGCCTGCAGGTCTTTAGATGTTCTTCTGGGTTCTTTTATGAGCTCCTGGATGAGGCGTCGTTGTGCTCTTGGAGTAATGTTGGTAGGACGTCACTCCTGGGAAGGTTCACCACTGTTCCAAGTTTCCTCCATTTATGACTGATGGTTCACTGGAGTCACAACACCTTAGAAATGTCTTTGTAACCCTGATACACCACAATTACTTTGTTTCTCATCTGTTTTTAAATTTCATTACATCGTGTTGCTTTTTGAGATCTTTTCGAGAGATTCACTTTGGTTCTATTTAAGTGATTTCCTGATTCAGTCTCTCAGTAATCAGGTCTGTGTGTGTCAAGTGGAATTGAACTCAGCTTTACAAAAAATCATTGATTAATTTAAGATCATTCATGATTTTTCACACAGGGCCAGGCAGTTTGGATGTATTTTGTCCTTAATAAATTAATTCATTAAATAATAAATCATTTAAAAACTGCAGTTTGTATTTACTCGGTTTATCTTTGTGTTGATGATTTCAATAATTTAACTGTGATAAATATGCAAAATATATATTAAAAAAATAGAAGGAGAATTTTTTTTTCTCATATATACATGATAGTCCCTGTTGATGAAGTGAGAAGTGTGTGATGTGTTAGTGTGAATAATGAGTGTGTACTTACCAGCTGCTGTGAGTGTGAGTGTGGATGAGAGAAGAATAAAAGTCAGACAGATTTCCATCTCCCTCCTCACTGTACACGATGTGTTCACCTCCACTCACCCAGAGAGACAGAGAGAAGTGTGTCCCCTCACTCAGCCCCCTACAGAGAGAGAGAGAGAGAGAGAGAGAGAGAGAGAGAGAGACCAATCACACTCAACATCACCTTATTAGAAAAAACATCATACAGACTAAATAACAAATCAGAGGCGGCATCTTTCACTTTCTCCATATATATCAATATAACATCAGCGCTGATGAACAGAGCTCCGCCTCCTGTCTCTGAGGGGTGTGACTGATGAACAGAGCTCCGCCTCCTGTCTCTGAGGGGTGTGACTGATGAACAGAGCTCCGCCTCCTGTCTCTGAGGGGTGTGATGATGAGAGTCGACCACATCACACACTGATTACAGAGAGAGGAAGCACTCGGCTGTCATACAGCATTAATGCCTGACACCTGCACAGAGCAGATACACACACACACACACACACACACACACACTGCAACTACATCATCTAAATATACCTTCTACACACACACACACACTCAAGTTCGAGTCCCAGATCACTCAGGGAACTTCAAGTCAAGTCAAGTCGGCTTTTATCGTCATTTCGTCCATATACAGTTCAGTACACGATTAGACGAAACAACGTTCCTCCAGGACCAACATGCTACATACAACATAAATTAACAAAAACTAACTAGCTAGCTAACTAAGAAACCTAATTAACTGACTAGCTGAGACAAAACAGATTAACATTATAAATGAACAGAAACTATCTCAGTTCTATACAGAAAAGACGACATAAAGTAAAACAGCCTGGACACTCTGGACACTCTGGACATGGTGGAGTCCATCACAGGACACAAGCATGCACACAGATACATTTGAAAATAAAATAATTAGAACATATAGTATACACTAAAACCTTAAAATTGTTATTAATAATAATAAATTATTAGTGTATTGTTCACAACAGTCCACAAGATGGCAGTAAAGTACTTCTAACCTGACACTTCTGTTGGGGAAAATGTGTTTTTCTGATGATTTTTTAATCCTTAATATTTAAAAAAAGTAATGGTACAATAATCGAGTTACAATAAAATAATAATAATAATAAAATCCTGCTCATTCATGTAAATTTTGCAAGAAATACTTTAAAACACAAACTTCATATGGTCCATCTATATCGAGAAGGAATATGGAAGCAAATTACCATCATAATTATTTGGATTATATCAGCCTTGAAAAACACATTTTGCAATTTAATCACTGTTGAATCGTTAGTTTTGAAATGTAAATATTACTGAATTTATTAAACTGAAATAATTTACTTTAAAAAGCAAAATCTTTAAATTTATGCTCTGAATTTCACATGAAATTCTCATTAGTCCATTTCAACCTGTAAAAGTCTTGTTTAATCCACATTTAATTGAATGTTCTGAAATTCAGATAGGAGTAAAATTCACTACAGGAAAATCAATCTGAGGGCAGCGGGCCGGTCAGTCACCTGCAGTGTTACACTAATTATATACTGTCAGATATTCTAGTCATTTTACTGTCATAAAGGAATTTAGTCAAAGTTTAGCTAAAGTTGGGTTACAGAGCATCAGACCCAGACTGATGTTTGTCACACACACACACACACACACACACACACACACACACACACACACACACACACACACACACACACGAGGGAGAGATAAACAGTGGTGGCCAGAAGTATCAGGACAGCACACACCATGTATTAGTTCTCTCTGTGCACAGAACAGGTGACGTCACCAGTTAGTTCGGGTCTGGATGAAGAGTTGTGTTCATTAAAATCAGCTGCTTTAGTTAATTGATTGAACAATAAGAGTCAGGACTTTTACTTTCTGAAGCCGGGGTGTCCAGCTCTGTACAAAATGCCTAAAACTCAGGAATTCTCAAGTGAACTGTGAAACTCTGTAGTAAATCTGTGTACATGATCTTCATGTTCCTTCACATCCTGACAAATCTACACTAACTTTTAATTCCTAAAGTAACAGGAACAGCAGGAGAGAAAGATCATAAATGTAGTCTGGCAGAAATGGAGAATCTGCTACTAAAGCGCCTAAAACTTTTTCTCCTCCTGTGTTTTAAAAGGAACTTCAGCACTGAGGTCATTATTAGTCTAGTGTGTGACGTACCAGCATTATTTCACTGAAAATTTCCAGGATAATCATTTATCAAAGTCATCGTCCTGAAATGAGTCACTTTCAAATAAATATGGATAACGCAAGTATTTAAGGGAGTCAAACTATGTTCAGTAACACGAACGTCACTGGGAAACTGACAGCACTTGTGGTCATTTAAATAATAATGATTGTCTGTAATTGGGGCTGAAATGACACTTCAGAGTTTGTCAGTGAGCTCTGACTGTGTGCAGCTGCAGGAGAAGTAGCTGTGATCTTATACACTAACTTACAGATTAATATTAGTTAAATATCAGACAAATATCTATTTATTTTTAGATATTCTAATAATTATTATAATCAAATCATTTATTTAAAGTTAAGATAGCCAGCATGATGTTTGATGAACCCGAGCTAGAGTTGTTACTCGTCTCTCATTACACGAGACAGATTCCTTATCTTACAGAACATTTTACCAGAGACGTGATTTGTCTCGTCTTTCTGTAGGTTTTGTTGCTGATGTTACACGTGTTAATGCAAGTTAGGTAAAATACGTGTGTGTGTGTGTGTGTGTGTGTGTGAAACGGGTCGTGTGAAAAACCGTGTGGTGGAGAATCTGACAGCGTGGGAAAGGAAAAGGGTGAAAGGGTGTTTGAACGGCGTGTGGACCGGCAGGGTGACATTTTGACTCTATGTCCAGCCAGATCCAGCAGGTTTTGAAGAATGAAGGACGTCGAATTCAATATTGCTTGTTATGTTTGCTTTTAATTTCATATATACTGTACATACCAGGTAACAGTAATCCTATTTTTGCACTTAAATTTGACCTCAGATACAGTCTACAGTAGATTATTAAGTGCTCCGTTGTTTAATTTTCTTAATACCAGATTAGTATAATTGTTGAAAGTTGGGTACTATGTAACTGTGAGGGTTCACTTAACTTATAACTTAACATAATTTAATTATTTATTAAAAATATAACTCTCTCACTGTAACTTTGCACTAGAATTCTGCAAGAATATTTCATAAGCTCAGACAGTTGCACACGAACCGTTTGTAATATATTTCTGTTGATTATAGAATGCTTTTTTTTTTGTAACTATATTATATGGCACTGATGAAGGGGAGTTGCACACTGAATCTGATTGTACTGCCCTGTACAATTACAATAAAGGAACTCCATTCAGTTTATTTCCCACTTCACAGGGAATGTGGGGGTTTATTGAGGCCCAAGCTGCCTTAATATCTCATTCTGGATCCTTATGTGTTTTCACAGGATAGTGAGGCTGAAATTTTGAGGTCAGCAAGGCATTGAGTTTCACTTATAACTGCTCACAGAGAAGGAGCGGCGTCCAGCGTCCCTGGCACGTCCCCAACTGCAAGGTATATGATCTATACATCTGTTATTATGACTAGCACAAATTAAACGTAATGATTATGTTGTTAATACTTAATATTGGCGGCGACCAATCAGGAGGGAAATTGGAGGCGTCAGAATGAAAGTCATCAGATGCCAAGGCCTTCAATTCACACAGAAATGACCGGCTTCAGCAGTGCATTATACATGAATTTCAGTTAATATATAATGATCTGTACATTTATATAAAATTATATATAAATGCATCCACATTGCAATAGATATAATTAATTTTTCAGTTGCTTTCCAGGATTATTTTCGAGAGTCAGAGGAAAGAGACGTTTTCCTCCTGTCACTTTGGTGTCTGCAAGAAAACAAAGACTGATGGAGATTCCAGTGTACATTTTACCAAGCAAGTGTGAAAAAACTCCTAATGCACCGGATCAGCTCATCCACACACAGGCTGGTTTGGGCTGCAAAACTGCCAGACTGGATGAAAGCGCAACACATGATGAAGTAAACAAATACCATAAATATATAAAATAAATTATGCACAAACATATGAATAAAGAAATGTGACTGTTTTGCAGAGAGCCTTTATAAAATCTTTGTGCTTACAGATATTTGATGCCTTGAAAGTTTTATATCCTAAAATTAGAAGAGTGACCGGTGTCTGGCTACTTTATAAGTCCTCAGGTACAATAATACAATTACTGTTTGTTTAGTTATTGTTTAGGTAAATAACCATGTGGAAGATATAGTGTTTACTGGGACATTTTGATTACTTTCGTTTCATTTTATATGACATTTGTAGAGAACAGATTTTTTTTTTGATGATGATGAAAAATGTTAGCTTAATTAATTGATAATTTAAAGTATTTGTTAGTATTAGTATTTAAATATTGGGTACATAAGCGATAGTACATTTCAATACGGCATGGAATTAATATAGGGTTCCCACTTCGGCTGAGTCTTCGGCCCTCCCGGCTGAGTGGTAGTAGAAGCCTTAATGTGGGAGCCCCCTAGTGACGGGGAGGAATTCGACATGACTAAATTAGGGAATTAGGGATCAGAGCCTGATTGATTAGGTTCTACGGCATCCTTTTCTTAAGGTATGTGCATAAACTTATGTTACTGTTAGTTTAAATGTCAAGGATGGTGGTGTATTATGATGTTTCATATTATCACTTTGCATATTAATAATAAGTAAAAGTAAATTTTATTTAAATCTATTTAAAAAGGTGACATGTTGGCTCAATCTTTTGCTCACCTGTCCTGCGGGGGGCACAAACTTTTTATTTATTTTTTTAATTACCTATGATCACCTTTCACCGTGTGTGTGTGTGTGTGTGATATGTAATGTGTTCCTGTGATTGTAAACTGAACACCACTGTTATGCAGCATTTCCCAGCAGACAGTAGATGTGACAGAATGTTCTTACAGACAAAAAGTCCACTCTTAGTTTGGCGTGTGGAGTAATCACAGGGCTTTTAGATGTGTTGTGTTGTTTTCAATATTGTTTTTGCACGGCCATGTTCAGGCTTTGAAATAAACAGTTTCACACTTTGGTAACTTTATTGTGTCGTGCAGTAAAATAATCCCAACGTCCCGATGCGAGGACATCATATAAAATATATATATTTCCTGTTCAGGTCCGACTAATCCCAAACACCTAATACAAATTAAAAACACGTCAAATTAAAGTTCGGATCTCACATATTCTCAAGTTGAAGCTGAGCTCGAGCTGGTTAAGAAGTCACTCTGTGTGTCCTGAATCACACAAACAGCTAACATTACTGTCCGAGCGCTTTTAAATCACATCTACAACTCGGTCAGCTGAAAGATGGACACACAGGACATTTATTCTAATCACTGCAACTTGCCTAGTCATGACACCACGTGATCACTGTGTGACACAATGCTAAGAAATGCTGACTGAAACGAGTTATAACTTCAGCTTGTACAAAAGATGTGTAACTAATTCCACAAATCCACTCAGATGATGAAACATATTGACCTTAAGCAGCTTTTAAACACTTTCAGTGGTGAAGCGGCTGCGTTACTCAGCAATGACCCGCAGCTTGAGCTTCGTTAAGACTCCAACAGCGTCTGTCTCTCCGTCACGGAGTTCACTGTCACCCGATATTAGGGTCCCGCCCCCTTTTACACTATTAGATGGATTGACGTCACTCAGCTTCATTTCATCCAATCGGAGCGTTTAAGAAACAAAACAAAGCGGCTACAAGAGATGTGGGTTAGGTTGCATCGAGCACATGTTAACTCTGTACATCTCAAACTAACTTTGTGTCAAACAGTCTGGGTAATCTACAGTCGTGGCCAAACGTTTTGAGAATTATATAAATATTGGAAATTGGAAAAGTTGCTGCTTAAGGTTTTATGATATCAATTTGCATATACTCCAGAATGTTATGAACAGTGATCAGATGAATCGCATAGTCCTTCTTTGCCATGAAAATTAACTTTATGTCCAAGAAAGTCCAGCAAGCGCCAGGATCGTCTCCTAAAGAGGATTCAGCTGCGGGATCGGAGTGCCACCAGTGCAGAGCTGCTCAGGAATGGCAGCAGGCAGGTGTGAGCGCATCTGCACGCACAGTGAGGCCAAGACTTTTGGAAGATGGCCTGGTGTCAAGAAGGGCAGCAAAGAAGCCACTTCTCTCCAAAAAAAACATCAGGGACAGATTGATCTTCTGCAAAAAGTATGGCGAATGGACTGCTGAGGACTGGGGCAAAGTCATATTCTCGGATGAAGCCTCTTTCCTATTGTTTGGGGCATCTGGAAAAAGGCTTGTCCGGAGAAGAAAAGGTGAGCGCTACCATCAGTCCTGTGTCATGTCAACAGTAAAGCATCCTGAGACCATTCATGTGTGGGGTTGCTTCTCATTCAAGGGAGTGGGCTCACTCACAATTTTGCCCAAAAACACAGCCATGAATAAAGAATGGTACCAAAACACCCTCCAACAGCAACTTCTTCCAACAATCCAACAACAGTTTGGTGAAGAACAATGCATTTTCCAGCACGATGGAGCACCGTGCCATAAGGCAAAAGTGATAACTAAGTGGCTCAGGGACCAAAACGTTGAAATTTTGGGTCCATGTCCTGGAAACATCCGAGATCTTAATCCCATTGAGAACTTGTGGTCAATCCTCAAGAGGCGGGTGGACAAACAAAAACCCACTAATTCTGACAAACTCCAAGAAGTGATTATGAAAGAATGGGCTGCTATCAGTCAGGATTTGGCCCAGAAGTTGATTGAGAGCAGCCCAGTCGAATTGCAGAGGTCCTGAAAAAGAAGCGCCAACACGGCAAATACTGACTCTTTGCGTAAATGTCATGTAATTGTCGATAAAAGCCTTTGAAACGTATGAAGTGCTTGTAATTATATTTCAGTACATCACAGAAACAACTGAAACAAAGCTCTAAAAGCAGTTTAGCAGCAAACTTTGTGAAAACTAATATTTGTGTCATTCTCAAAACTTTTGGCCACGACTGTACATACAAGGCCATTCCCCCTAAACACACACACACACACACTCACAGAGATTCAGTGAGTTTCCTGCGCGTGTGGAACATGTCACGTGCTGTACTGGTGTCTGAAGCTCTACATGTTGTTCTGGACAGTGGGAGGAGTTTATCTGTGGGAGGAGTTTATCTTTTCCTCAGATCAAAACACAGAAAACAGAGGAGGAGAATCCAGCAAGCTGTTACCATGAGTGAGTTATTAAGTCTCATATAATCCTTATTCTCATCATATTAAACTCATAGTATTTTATTTTTCCTCATTGTGTCCAGCTTTGGCCAGTTTATATGAAACATTGTCTTTCAGTGTCACTTACATAGTTTAGTGTAGCATGTAGATAACACTGCTAACACACTGCCTCATGTAGCTTAGCACAAACATGTTAGCTCCCTGTGGCTAAGCTAATGCCTTATGTAGATTACAGATGGTTGTCAGTATCAGCTGTGGTGTAAATGTTCTAATGTATTTCACTCAGTTTTGTGTAGCTTTAACTTACGCTAGCTATTTGGTTCAGTTTTTGGTTAGCTTATGACTCTGCTATCTATAATGTTATTTAGCACAAACACTTTAGCTCCAGGTGGCTAAAATACTGAATTATGTATCTTACAGATTTTCATGATATTTAGATGTAAAAAAATAAATAAAAATTTAAGTTGTTGTATGACGTTAAAAAAGCTTGTGTTGTCTTTATGCATGGTCATTAGTGATGATGATGATGATGATGATGATATACAGTAGTTTATTTTTCTTTTTTTATAAACAGTTTTGACAGTGAAAATGATCAGCACCTGTTTGATAGAAAGCAAATGCAGACAAGCAGGTGAGATACAGACGGTCCATCACTGTTATGGAAAACACAGACTGATGATGTCACTCAGAGATTCCTGTCCTCATGGGAACCTGGACCACAACTGGGGTCTGGATTCTGGACGGATCTTTTTATTGTATTTTTAAACTGGATGGACACACGATAAGTCTCTGTCTGCACCTGTGACTGCGTACAACTGACACATGGACAGATACACAGTGACAGGAATGTTGTCACTGCTGGTCACAGAGTGTGTGTGTGTGTGTGTGTGTGTGTGTGTGTGTGTGTTGTAAAGCAGTGTATGGTAAGCAGCAAAAACACGATGGAAATGTCAGGTGTGTGATGTTCACTCGTGTCTTCAGTTAAACAGGAACTGCTTTTTAAGAGAGACACAGAGACGTCTGTACAAAAGTCTTTACAATAAACGTTATTATTGTGTTTTGAGGCCTCGTTTTAAATATTTTTGAATTTATCAATTGTTATCAATTTGTACATACATGCTGCTCACATATTTCTGTAGCCCAGTTTGTGCTGAATTCAGTGTAATCAGACTTTAGACATTTATATGTTTATAAGTAACTGAAAAATACACAAAAGTCAGGACATGTTAGAACTTCTTTAGGGCTCCAAAACCCCCCACAGACCCCTGAGGGATTTATTAATCTGCCCTCTCTAACTTTGTCCCCAAACCGTCCTACCTGCACTATCCCTCTAATATACTCAGTCCTGATCCTGTCCATTCCTGTCCCACCCAAAGCAAATGTCAGCATCTTCGATAATGAGTTAGCGAGTGTTAAATGTAAATCTTATCTCATGTGTTTCAGATGAAGCCACTCACCCGACTAACAGGCAGGAGGACTGGGATTACATCATCGTCTTCTGTCACCAGATCAACAAGGAACTGGAAGGGGGAGTATCACGGGATCGAAACAGGAAACAGGAAGTGTGACATCATCTAGTTCAGCACCGTACAAAACCCTCATCTCTGTTATTCTTTAGTTTGAGTTTTAATATTCTTCTTCTTAAATCTGTGTGTGTGTGTGCGTGTGTGTGGTCCACAGATCGCCGTACAGCTTCTTGTTCACAAAATGCACTCACCTCAGGAATAGGAGAGTCTCTCCAGGCGTTAGCTGTAAGTGATCACACACACACACACACACAGGAACCAAAGGCCGGTCCAATCACACAGAAAACGCAGCACAAATTACTGGAAGAAGTGGATAGAAAGTCACCAGAACACCCTGTTCACCACAGACCACCACAATTCACTGACTCCGCCTCCAAACCGCCCAGATCCAGATCTCATCTACAGATGCGCAGTGGATTGGCGCCCTGTCCAGGTTGTACCCCGCCTTGTGCCCTAATTCTCCTGGGACGGGCTCCAGGCCCCCCGCGACCCTGTACACACACCCCTCCACATCCATAAGAGAAAGAATCTGCTAACACTGACTCTTTAATTCCTCTGACGTGTAGAGAAGAGTTTCCTCTTGTCCTGTCAGTCCCCTGTCCCTGTCTCCTGTGACGGGCAGCTGCTGGATCTCACGGTGAGACAAAAACACAACTCAGGATTCTGGAGGCTTCAGTTACCATCATTTACAGAAGTACAGCAAAAGGAGGAGATCGAATTCTTACCTGCTGGTTTGATCACAAAGTCTTACAGATTCTTATAGAGACAATCAGAAGACTGTATCAGCTGGACTGAAAATCCCAAACCCCAAGACTTTTATTTTGTAGTAGTTTGATTCGTACAATATTCAGTACGGTGCAGTTGTTCTATAAATGCAGCAGATTGTTGTGGAATTTAAAAGAGGTGTGTTTAAATGTTAAATAGTGGTTTAGTATCTTTAATATCATCACCATCATAAAACACTCAGGAGTCAGCGGAGCCGTCGGAGGGTCCACTTGAATTTTTTTCTGCTAATCATGAAAAGAATTTAAAATGCTCTGTCATTTCTGATCCGACACATAAGTGTATTACATCATTTGAATCTGTAAAGGGTCTGGTTTTATTGATGAACACTCAGAATATCCACAGAACGTTGTGTTTTTGTAAAATAAAGAAAATAAACAGGGTGCGCTTTCAGCCGTCTCAGTCTCCCTGAAAAAAAAAAAAATTAAACACGTCATTAAACTGAACTGAATCTCTGTGAATACTGCACACACAGACATGTGAAATATATCTATAGAAAGCTTAAAGGGTCTACTGTTAAATGATGCACGTTACATTCTCAACAAACATTCTCAGTTTATGTAATCAGTGTGAAACCAACGAGAGGCACAGAATTTCTCTCACACTTTATTATCCGATAATGACCTGAGGCAGGCCACGCCCACACGCTATTCACACGGAGAACAGTCCGGGTAATCTACAGGCGAGGCCACGCCCACACGCTATTCACACGGAGAACAGTCCGGGTAATCTACAGGCGAGGCCACGCCCACACGCTATTCACACGGAGAACAGTCCGGGTAATCTACAGGCGAGGCCACGCCCACACGCTATTCACACGGAGAACAGTCCGGGTAATCTACAGGCGAGGCCACGCCCACACGCTATTCACACGGAGAACAGTCCGGGTAATCTACAGGCGAGGCCACGCCCACACGCTATTCACACGGAGAACAGTCCGGGTAATCTACAGGCGAGGCCACGCCCACACGCTATTCACACGGAGAACAGTCCGGGTAATCTACAGGCGAGGCCACGCCCCCCCGGACACCGGCTTGAACACACGGAGTTTCCACACAGATTCAGTGAGTTTACTGCGCGTTTGGAAGATGGCACGCGCTACACAGCCGAGGAAGCTCTTCAGAATGTTCTGGACAGTGGGAGGAGTTTACCTTTTCCTCAGAAGAAGATTTTACGACTCCGACGACGAACGGGAGCATTTTGAAGAGAGAATAGATCCAGCAGAGGATTTTCACACAAGCTGTTATGACAATGGGTAAGTTATTAAGTCTTATTCTTATTCTGACACTGCTGCTATCTGTAATGTTATTTAGCACAAGCATGTTAGCTACAGCTGGCTAAAATAATGCCTTATGCAGCTAAGAGATGTTTATGAATATTGTCTGTGGTGTAAATCTTCACAATAGCTTTAGTTTAGCAGGTATTTACAATATCTGTTCAGGTGTAAATGAGTTAAATGTGCATGGCATTATGCTAATGTCTCAGGTGTAAATGTTTGAGATGCACTACATGGTCTGTGGCCCATCAACAGATATTTGTCCAGCCTATTGCCCATCAACACATACAGAGGGGCACAAAAGTGTAGACACACTGACAGATGTTATCTATGTGTGGCAAGTGTAATGTCGTTACACGGCTGCTGCCACACGTGCTGATTGTACATCTATGCTTGTATAAATTTAAAGCTGTCTACCTTTGATGATCCATGCGAGGTTTTAATGCATTTTTTTTGTAATAAGAATATGAAATGTAACAGTATGCAATGCTTGACAGGCACGGCTAGACTAGATGTTCTCCAGTTGCTGTCTGATATATTTTGATGCAGATTGCAAAGCCGAAAACAAACCACGTGTCTACCGCATCATAGTGTGGGATCTCTTAATTTTTCAACACACACACAACGCAGAAGAAGGTCCACTACATATGCTCTTTTTAAAACTTGATTGAATTATGTCAGCAATGAGTAGTATTATGTTTCCTCTAAAGATATCAGTATTGTTCACCCTATTGTTGATGCTGTCATGTGACCATCAGAGGAGAGGTGTACATTATTCATGTTGAAGTGTTTATACAGTTTTAGGGCCTCTTTGTATATATTGTGTCCATACCCATTAATTGCACATCCGTTTACTTGGAATAATACAGGCTAACGATTTTTATTCATTTCTTTTATAGGTTTATTTTATTGTGTTCTCAGCATGCTCATAGGTTTTTGTTTTGTTTTCTTTGTTTTGTAAACACTATAGTTGTGAGAGTGAAAATGATCAGCCACATGTCCCCAAAAAAGCAAAGATAAACAAGCAGGCCAGATGCAGACAAAGTCATGGAAAACGCAGACTGATGACGACACGGTTCCACAGACTCTGTGATTCCTCCCCGCACGGGACCCTGGACCTCACCTGCCGTCCTCACATTCTCCCATGAGTCTCTTCAAACTGTTTTTTTTCAGAGAATGCTGTGTCAACTCTGTCTTGCCAAGGCAACTGCGAAATGACACAAATATACAGTGTGTACGGAAAGTATTCAGACCCCCTTAAATTCTTATATAGACAGATTTAATTAAAAATGTAATTAATTTTTTTTATTTCCTAATCAAGTCCAGTCAGTATAATCAAACACAGCTGGACTCAAATGAAGGTGTAGAACCATCTCAAGGATGATCAGAAGAAATGGACAGCACCTGAATTAAATATGAGTGTCAAAGCAAAGGGTCTGAATACTTAGGACCATGTGATATTTTAGTTTTTCTTCTTTAATAAATCTGCAAAAAAGTCAACAATTCAATTTCCTGTCAATATGGGGTGCTGTGTGTACATTAATGAGGAAAACAAATGAACTTAAATTATTTTAGCAAATGGCAGCAAGATAACAAAGAGTGGAAAATGTAAGGGGGTCTGAATACTTTCCACTGTAAATGGACAGACGTCAGCATCACTGAGATGTACTGCTACACTGGAATCGTATGTACAAGGTACATGGACTAGAAAGACATTTCCATGTCCTGCACCTGTGACTGCGTACAACCAGCACATGGGGGGTGTTGACCTGTCTGATCCGCTGTTACAGTACTACACCACACAGCACAAAACAATGAAGTGGTACAGGAAGATTGTTCTACACTTCTTGGACATTGCTGCCACCAATGCTTTCATTGTGCATAAAGAACTATATGGTAACCTGTAACCTTAAAGAGTTTATAGAACAACTTATCAAAGAGCTTTGTGGCGTCTCACAGGAAGTAGCACCAAAACGGACAAGTACTGACCATGTACCAGGTCCAGTAGCTGTGCTGACCTCAGACAACAGAGATGCTGCTGGTCGCAGGTTGTGTGTGCATTGCAAGTGGTAAAAACACCTTGGAGATGCCAGGCATGCAGTGTTCCCCTGTGTCTTCAGTTGAACAGGAACTGCTTTCAAGAGTGGCACAGCGGTGTGTGACTGTAGACACCATACACCCATTTTATACTGCACTGTTCCTGTTTGCACCATTTTGCTTTGAATGTCTATTTTTTCAGTTTATTTTTCTCTGTTCCCGTTGCAGTTTTACCCTGAATGTATGTTTTTGTAGGGGTTTTTGTATCAGCTTTTGTTTGCATCATTTTACCCTGAATATCGGTTTTTACACATTTTATTTATCTTGAACTGTTCCTGAGATTCTTGCAAGTGAATCTTGATTTATTCTAAATAAACTATAATCAAAGAAATATGTTTTTGTCCTCAAATAATTTTCTTGTAGCACTTCCCTGTGTCTCATACCTGACTGAAAGCGGTAATTATGCAGATCATTATTTGAGTCTTTGTCTTCTCTGGTGTGAATTACAGCATTATTCATGATCATTCACGCCTCCTCACATACGGCCTTTCTAAACAAAGTGTGTCTTAGAAAATGTAAATGAATATATTGTTTTCTGTGAATGAGTGATCAAGATGATTATCACATCATTTTGAAATAGAAACTCTAGACTACAAGATCCAGGTCACAAAAGTCTTGTAAATAAATGTTATGAATGTGTTTTGTCAACTTTCTTCACTGATATTTTTTGTTGTTTTCAAAAATCAGGCATAACTGTTATTTTCTCCAAAATTCAAACTTGTATATAAACGCTGCTCACATATTACTGTAGCCCAGAAAAATACACAAATGTCAGGACATGTCAGAAATTCTTCAGGGCCCCAAAACCCCCTACAGACCCCTAAGGGTTTAACGTTAGTGTGACACCATCAGTATGTGCTAAGATTAAGTGATGTAATGATCAATAATCTTTTATAGTGTGAATGTGTATATTGCTGTAGGAGAGATTATTCACTTCATGTATTGTGTGTTTGCTCTGGGGACTGTATCCTCATTTCACCACGAGGGGGCGTCGCCTCTCTAGTGAGACGGTGAGGTTTAATGGGAAGCCGCCCTCGTCTTCAGAACGATCGAAGCGAGGGAAGGAGACGCGACACGTTTCCCCTCTCATCATTTCTCTGTTCTTTACAGGTTAATAACTGGTAAAAAGTCCACCAAGTGAGGTGAGAAGCTTGTGGCTGTGATGTAGCTGTAAGTGGGATGTTGTTTTGATGCCGGTCGGCAGGTTTAATTTGTTATTTAAGGCTTATAAAGTATCGTAGTGCCACCATTACGGAAGCTTCAGCTAGTTTAGCTCATTGTGCACGTGACATGTTTACTGAACCTGATACTCTCATGTAGCCTCATATTTACAGCCTCTTCTATTGTGTTTACTTGGTAAGTCTCCTTGACTATCCAGTCAGTGTTTTGTTAGGAATATGTTGAGTAAAGTGCTTTAGTGTTTATAGAATGTTTAATGGAGTTTATGTAATTCGACCTCTCAGCTTCCTCATGTTTATATGGGACTCTCTGTTATTCGCTGGAGCTCTGTGTTAGCACGGAATGCTAATCTGTAAAGCAGCGTATCTGCACCTAGACATGATGTGACTTATAATAGCAGATTTTATCCACTAGATGGCAGTAAAGCACTTCTGTTTAGTGAACCTTTTTTTTTAATTGACCTGCTGGGGGCGCTGTAATTAGACAGCTAGATAATAACATTAAAATTAATTTGGAAATGTTTAAAATATAAAAAAATCCATAATATATAAACACAAATAATAATAGAGACACAACTCCTGAATAGTGTTTATGTCTGGAGTTATGATGTGTGTAATTTTGGTGTTAAGTCCTCATCATGTGTTTAACTCTGAATATGAGACATTATTTTAAAATAATATAAATGTGTTTATTATGTGAGTTTGTGTATTTATCTGTGTGTTTCTGAGAATAGAATAGAATCTTTATTGTTATTGTACAAGAACAGTGACATTTGATTTGCAATTCCAAAAAAAGTCCTAAAATAAACAAAATAAAAACATAAACATGGTGCAGTAGAGCAGTATACACTTGTGTGATATTAATTTTTCCCTGCATGTGATTTACTCAACTCAAACACAGATCATCACAATATACAAAAATAGACATTAAAGCACTTTCATTTCATTAATTGTATAAAAATAGATGATTGTTACACAATAGGAGAAAAAGCAAATAAAACTCTGCATAATGCAAAATATTGAATTGTTCTCATTCTGCAAGGCTAAAAAGTCACCTTTGCTTGTTTATCACTTATTAAGATGTAACATTAAAATTAACGAGCCATCACTCATTAAAAAGTGAGAATATTGAATAAAACCTCAGATCACAAAACAAACACCTGAGAATATAAAAAAAAAATTAGATTATTAAACAAAATCCTGAGAATAAGGAAAGAAATTGCAGAGTTTGAAGGAAACCTGAGAATTTCACATGAAAATCTGAGAATACGTAATGAAACTTCTAACATACACAGCTCCCTAATAGAGACTGCAACAAAACATTCATTTCAATGATATGTCTTATAGTTAAACACACAGCATGAAACCTATGCGCATATATTGCTGGCATATTGTTTACAAAGACAAGATATTCAGATGAATTGTCAGAAATGTGTTGTAAAAGGAAAGCTGGAAACATTTGGTTAAGTAATAATGGAGCTGATTTAACTCTCCCTAATCTATTTGCTAATAACAAGGTGAGAAAATGAAGACGGTTCAGAATGCATGAAATTATTGGAAGTAGAATCAAATCACTGTTTGTGTTTATAAAAGTTGAAATGTAATTTCCTGAGAAAAGGCCTTTGGGGGCGTGTCTCAGTCACATGGTCCCTGTCTTTCTGAGATTTCTCCTCCACCTCATCATATTCTGTAAAATAAACACATTTACCTCTTTAATATATCCTTTGTATTGGATTAATAGTCATTGTTTTGTAAAACCTTCAAATACAGTAAATGATGCACTATGTAGGATTTCTTTGATCTTTAAACAATAAATGAAGAGAATAGAGGACATTTATCAGATGAGTTTTCTTAATATTAACACAGGCCATGTGTATAAGATGTGAGAGACGTCCATCAAATTTCACATCATTTTACAAACTGATTCAAAACAATAATACATTTTCTATAGTATTACATTTCTATTGTCCTGTTAAATGTTTGGAATAAATAGATTCCAGTCCTTACAAGATTGTGTTTATAAAACTGTGGAAGTAAAAGAGCCATAAATATCCAGGTCTTATCTAAAGTGTGTAATAAATCTGGCTGCACTTGTTAAATGACAGAACAGAGATTTGTTATAAAAACAGTAAGCTGATGTTTATATTATATATCACAGGTAATATTTACAGTAGGTCTTATCTAAACTCTTTAATAAATGCACTTGTTAAATGACAGAACAGAGAGAACATTTGTTGTAAAAACTCTTCTGAAAGTTGATATTTATTATATACCATATAGAATCTAATCATATAGAATCTAATCTTTGACTTTGCTGCCTGTGCACTTATGTACATTACAGAATAAACAAGAAGTCACTCACCTTCTGTCTCTCCTCCATCCTGTTCCTCAGTGATGACATCATCATAATCTTCTGGATTGTCTAATCAACAAAGAAATGAAGAAGTAATAAACCAGTGTGTGTGTGTGTGTGTGTGTGTGTGTGTTGCTCTTATAGTAAAATACTGAGTAGAACAGGACGTTTATATGAAAAATAAAAGCTAACAGACATAATTTAACTTACTACACATTAACTTAAACTGATTGTATATTAACACTAAGTTGTGAAAATAAAATAGAAAGATTTAATGCAAATGAAGAGCTAAAAACTACTTCAATATATACACTATTAAATTATAACATTTATTACACTGATTAAAATGTATAAAATATACATAAAAATATATTATATAAATCATACATTTCTTAATTATATATATATATATATATATATATATATATATATATATATATATTTTTTTTTTTTATATCTTTCAATTATTAATTAAAATGTAATATTACATGAGTATAAGTGCTATATGTACATATATGGAGCTCATGTGTACTTCTCTTCCTCTGTGGCAGTTCCACTCTGGACCAGTAGGGGCGCTTTTCATGTGAATATCATTTAAGGCCTTAAAATCTTGACTTTATAACATTTTGTTTCTTTTCATCAACATTTTTAAATTCAGTTTGGATTTGCTCAAATACTACTAGCAATTTTTGTAGTAATTAATTATTATATGTTACAGAGTATAGATTAAATGAAAAGCCTTTAACATTTAATTAATTATTGTTCAATTATATTAAGATACATTTTTGAAGATTTTTCAAATATTATTTAATTGCTTAATTCATTATGTAAATATCTGACTTGTTTTAGATGTGGGTGTGGCTTATATTGAATGCAGTAAATGCGGCACTAATTCTAATAATTAAATAATTAATGGAAACATTATATTAAAACATTAATATTTAGACAAATTTAGGAATTATGAGATAAAATGACAGATCTGTAGGTAATATTTATTAATTACATAAAATTACATTATTGCTCAATAGTTAAAAATGAATAAATATATATCATAGGTAAGTAAAAAAAATGTGATTATTTAAAATGAAAGGAATTAATTCCCTCCATTATGAGTTGTTGTTCTTTTAGATGTGAGTGTGACTTGTGTGAAATGCAGCAGACGAGATGTTGATGTTAATCAGCATTTAGCGTCTCAGCACTGTGAGCTCTTGGAGCTACACTTTACTACACTTATAGCAAGACTTTGTTGTTGTGTGTTTGTTTTTCATCAGTTAATGTGGAGCGTCTGCTGTACACGTCCCTGTGGATGAGCTGTTACTATAGAAACCATAATGTAGTGGAACGAGTGCATTAATATAAAGCTGTGATTTACAGCTGCAGTGCTGTCAGAGCTGCTGTTCTAGAAAATTCATCAACACCAATCAGAATGCAGAATTCAGCATGCACATTGTTTAAAGTTGATTCTAGAAATGTTTAAGCTGATGTTTTTGAATAACAGAGAAACTCCCTGACCTGTGGTGATGTTTGTGTTTGTTTCAGCGGTAACTGCATCATCATAGTTCTCGGACACGTCCTCTGTCAGAATGTAGAGATAAAAGCTATTAAATCCACAGGAATGTCATTAATGATCATTTGGATGCTTGTGGATGCAACACTGTCACATTATTATCATACCTGTCAGTAGAACTGACTTCTGATCAGCTGTAATGGCCTCATCATAATTCTCAGCTTCATCCTCTACACCAAAACACAGAGATTTAAAGAGATTGAAAGTTTACTGAAGTGGCAGTTTGTACAAAATGACATCGTATGACGTGTGTGTGTGTGTGTCCCAAATCCCCAAACAGAAACACACCCTCCAGGTTATCAGGGATGGGTCCAGCAGTGACGGCATCATCGTAGTCCTCTGGTGGCTCGACTCTTCCTGTATCACCTAAATGAAATAAAAGCAGAGGCTCTGTACAAACAGCTCCATCACATTCTGACCTCATGCTTTAATGTCAAGTCACTCAATTGATCTGATCAGTTAACAACTGCACCCACTTATGAAGTCACTGGTGTCGATGACATCATCATAATACTCCGCCTTTTCTCCAAACCCAGACTTTACTGGAAAAAGAAGAGTTTGTGTGTTTGGGCTTTTAAACACATTTATACTCAATAAAATCCTCATCCAAAGAAGCTTTGATAAATGTGATAAGAGGGATTTCAGAAGCTTCAAGTAAGATAAGGTTGATTGTGAGATCTCATGTGTCAGCATTAAAACACTGGAGTTACTGTCATTCTTCTATACAATACATCATAATCACGTCTCAGAAAGGACACATTTAGTCATTTCTGACTTTTAATTGCAGTTCGAATATCTTTCAGTTAATGGAGTTAGACAAACTCACACTCTGGCCTTTTTTACCTGAGAGAAGCTCATCATCCACATGCTCATACCCAGAATGCAGTTCTTCAGAGAGGAGACTTCCTGTTAGAGGAGAGCAGGACAGGCATCAGACACACACACACACACACACACACAGGAGAGCAGGACAGGCATGACACACACAAACCACAATCAAAGAAAAGAGAAGGGGGTGCACATGTGCAGGAATGCATGTTTATGTATGTGCGCGGACACACACCCACACACAGTTTGTTTATATACTGTTAATGCTTAACTTGGGGAGTACCACAGACACGAAGTGGTAAACAGTTAAAACATGGTGTTTACTGGGGTTAATGAGGATACAAATAGTAACTTCTTTTTCATATATGATATCAGACACCTAACATTATTTTCTTAGGTTTTTATCTCTTCTTTTAGCCCTGTACCAGCAGTAAGCCCGTGCTGATCAGCCTGTGGACATGTTCTAGTTTTAGGACAAACAAAACATAAGCTTCAATTTCAAGATACATTTTTTCATTCAAATGAAAACATTTTGTTTAAAAGATTAGTTTTGGTAATAAACTTTTCTTTCCTCTTGCTGTGTATTCTACCGTCAATGAAAATAAAATTACAGTGAGTGACCCCTAAATATTATGCGATGAATAAGTGGTTAAACCTCTCATTAAACCAGGTATTGAACTGAAACCATTGACTAATATCAGGTCTAAAGGGAATCCAGCTCACCACTGTTTTCCCTTTGTTTAAAAAACACAGAATTAAGCAATCAGATGAGACTATTTTCAGACTGCTGACAAACTGTAATCTCTCAACACTATACCAAAGGAAAGCCAGATGCTCTTTGGGTTCACACCACTAAAATCATAACTGCATGTTAAACATTCAATATTCACCATTAGCCATTTTATTTACATTCATATCATTGTTAGCAGTCATTGGGAATGGAAATGTAAAGGAAAAAAATACCACTGACCATTAAACCTGATGATAAACCTGGTTATGCATTTGGATGGGAGGTTCCATAATTGAATTTTAAAAAATGCAGAAATTAAATACTTGTGTGTGTCTGTAGGAGCAATGTATATAACAGGCAACAGATTTTGATCAAATTATGGCAAAAATATATCTGGTTACATTTCATTGGATATTAAAGTAACAACATTTGATGTGACACATACTTTCCATCCATAAATCAATTTTGATCTGTCCTGACCACTGCAGCCTGGTAACATCCCATAAAAGCTGCAGTTTTGGAGTTGCTCTGACCCAGCTGTCCCGCCATTACAATTTGCAACAACAGGAGAGAATTAAGAACTGCAGAGAGAAGATGGAAGAAATCGCAGCTTGATCCAGATCTTGTCTCTTACCAGACTCTTCTCTCCAAATTCTCATGTGGCGTGACTTCCAAAACTGCCTTCTACAGAAAAAAGCTGGAAGCCTCTGCACATGATCCTGACAAACTCAACAACATCTTCTCCTCACTACTCAACCCACCGCTCATCATCTCAAGCTCAATCTGAGTAAAACCCAACTGCTGTTCATCCCTGCTGACACATCCCCAGGTCAGGTTCTTGGGAACTCCTTGGACAACAATCAGATCACTCCTTCAGCCACCGCCTGCAATCTTGGGGTAACCGTGGACAATCATCTGTCATTTTCCCCACACATCACCAACCTCACTCACTCTTGTCGATTTCTTCTTTACAACATCAGAAGAATCCGCCCATTTCTTTCTTCAAGGCTACTCAGGTGCTACTTCAGTCCCTTGTTATTTCAAGACTGGACTACTGCACCTCACTCCTGGCAGGTCTGCCTCTGTCCACGATTGGTCCTCTGCAACTGATCCAGAATGCAGCAGCACGTCTCATTTTCAACCTTCCCAAGTTCGTCCAGACCACCCCACTCCTCTGCTCCCTGCCCGCATCAAATTCAAAACCCTGATGCTCGCCTACAAAGCTAAAAATGGCCCAGCACCCACTTACTTCTCTGCTCTAATCACACCACGCACTGCACCACGTTCACTCCGTTCCCCCAGCACTGCTTGCCTCGTCCCACCATCTCTCAGGGATCGAGGGTAGAGACCCCCCCCCCCCCCCCCCCAGAAAAAAAAAAACTCTTCCTTGTTGTGTTTGACTAATGGCACTTAGTTATTTACCTAGTAACCCAGCGTAAGTATCTATCCAGTGATGTAAACTTTAAAGAACTTTTTGTAAGTCGCTCTGGATAAGAGCGTCTGCCAAATGCATATGCATATACTGTATATACACAGAGTGGGCCAAAGTAGGGTTACAGTTACTTCATTATCTGCTTCACCTTCACAATCACGTTTTAGATATAAAAAAATATTATTATCAACAAGGTGGACTCTTTGAGCACTTGAGAGATTAAATGTTCAATGTAAAATGTCTAATATGTAATTAATTATAATGTATGTAAATAAAAGTCTAAATTTCTAAAGTTTAAGTGTTAACTGTAACCCTACTTTTGGCCCACCCTGTATGTATGTATGTATATATATATATATATATATATATATATATATATATATATATATATATATATATATATATGCACACACACACACCAGGAGTCAGTAAGAGAACAGGGGGATGCACCTGCACAGGAAATTGCGCATGTGTACACACACAAACTGACATGCACACACTTAGAGTTTATAGATGCTTATCAGCAGAATTCCATCTCTACACCACATGTACTCTAACTGCATATTTCCTCTCACCCCCATTCCTTTTATTTATTCACTTCTTAATTATTTATTTGTTTTAAAGAAATAAATCAGACTGGATCTGGGGGAAATTTTTGCTTTAATCTCTGAGTTTGCATTGAGGTGTGTAGTTAGTATCGAGTGATTTGATCATTTGCATGCAGTGAATTTCAGCTCCAAGTTGAACTAGAATACAATAAGTGTGATGTAGAACAGTCCACATATCACTCACCTCTTTGAGTGGAGCTCGTGATTCTTCTAGTGATGTATCTGTGGTTGATCTCCTCATAGACTGCCTCAGGCTGAGTCTTACGCCTCGTCTTAGAGACAACTGGGAGTGCAGAATAATACTCATCATAATAATAATAATAATAATAATAATAATAATAATAATAACAATAATCATAATAATAATAATAATAACAATAATAATAATAATAATAATAATAATAACAATAATAATAATAATAATAATAATAATTGGTGTTGTAGAGAAAATAAAGTGTGTGAATGTGTGGTACCTCTCCTGAGCACTCTGTTCTGGTAAAACAGTACCAGCAGAAGCACTAAGGCCAGGAAGAGCAGCGTTCCCAACACAAAGAGAACCAGTGGAGGGGTGGGCGGAGCTACAGCTGATGGAGGATTTGGAGCGGCTCTTCCTGAAGTCACAAACACAGAAGAGGATCTTGATACGAGACTGTAATCATAATTAATATTTAGAAAAATGGTGAAGAGTAACAAATATTGTATTGTAACAAATATCCATACCTGATGTGGTGGTGGTGGGTGTAGTAGTGGACACGGTGGATATGTCTGTATTTAAAAGGAAAAAAAAAAAACTTTCTCCATATAATAACGATAAACTCTCACTAGATCAGGTTTCTGACCTGCTGATCAGTGTATTACAGTTTAGGGTCTGACCCTTTAAGTTAAGATATATGATTATAATTAAAAGTTATCGAGTCTTAACACTGTGAGAAAAGTGTACTGAGTGGAGAGAGAAAGCTGAAAAGTTAGCACACCCCTCTGAGCTGCACAGGTGACTCCAGCAGGAGAGCAGTCAGTGTGTTTCTTCAGGGAATGATGACAGTCCCACAGGTGAATCTCATCCCCTCGACACTTCACTCTGTTCAGCCAGATAGTCCCTTCACCAGGACCAAAGCTAACATTCCTATCAGCACTCAGCGCCGAGCCACAGCCCAGCTGTCTGCACACCACCTGAGCGTTCCTGATGTTCCACTGATCATCACAAACGGAGCCCCACGTAGCGTTATGATACACCTCCAACCTCCCAGAGCAGCTTCCCTTTCCTCCACTCAGCCTGAGAGACCAGCGCTCTACATCACACACAGCACACATGAGGAAACACACCAACGCTGAAGAACAGCTCCACACACACACCTCACCAAACAATATGATATATCAAGAACTGACCGTCATCTATTAAAAACATCTCATTCCCGAACACTGAAGAATCCTGGGATATGATTCAGTAACTATAAATGTATAATCCTTCACTTGTGATCTTTTAATAACAAAAGCACTTTTCCTTAAGTCGTGGGTGGAATCAGTAACTCTCTTCTTAAAACCCAATTTATGTAAGAAATGTAAGTGTCCTTACTTGCGCAATATTTCTGAAGTTGAAATGAAGAGCGGCATGTCCGATGAATATGTTGAAACGTTCCATCTTCTGCAGTAACAAAATACATGAAACAGATTTTTTCCCTCATTCTTATTTCACAGCTGGAATATACAGTATATGCAAATTTTACAGCAATGTATAGTGCGTTCAGAAAGTCGCTCAGCCATGGCCACATAGAGAAGTTGTCAAGTCAGATCAAGTAGGCTTTTATTGTCATTTCAACCATATACAGTTTAGTACACAGTGAGACAAAATAACATTCCTCCTGGACCAAGGTGCTACATAAAACAAATTAACAGCATGAATTAACAAAGCTAAATAGCTAAGGGTGGCACGGTGGTGTAGTGGTTAGCATTGTCTCCTTGCACCTCCAGGGTCTGGATTCGTTTCCCGGCCAGGTTCGATTCACGATTGGGCATTCCCAAAATTGTCCGTAGTGTGTGAGTGTGTGTATGTATGTGTGTGTGTGTGTGTGCCCTGCTATGGTTTGTACCCCGCCTTGTGCCCTAAGTCTCCTGGGATAGGCTCCAGGCCCCCTGTGACCCTGAATACAGGATTAAGCGGTATAGATGATGAGTGAGTGAGTAAATCGCTAAGAAACCTAATTAGCTGACCAGCTAAGACAAAACAGATTGAAATTTTTTTATTAAAAGTCCTATACAAAATAGACAACATAAAGTGCATGTGCAAATGTGCAAACAAGAACAACAAACTGACAACATGACAAAGTGACACATTTCAATACTTCATGGTGAAGTATTAAAATGTAACACTCTTGTTTAGAGAGGGCAGTCTGTTGTATGTATCCAAAGCATTCTTTGCTTACCGCTAGCTGTTTATCAATGGTTACCATCAAAGAATGTGTTTTTCTAGTGGAGCACGTTTTTAAAGCTGGTGAAAAATATACAAATTTTTACAGAGACAAGAATACCACATTATGATGCTGTGCAAGGTTTAATAAATAAATACGATTGAGAATAATCATGAGTTTTATTAAATAAATATTATATCACAACCTACTCTACACTGCCACTTTGGAGGGACTTTTTGAAAACATGTTATGAAACTATTAGAGAGAGAATTCTCCTACCTGTGCAGGTAATATGAGCCACCTCATCACGATTATCACAACTGTTCTGCCTCCAGGGTAAAGATGGACACTTCAACAGATTAGAGTCGTGTTTTCTACATTTCACATGATCCAGCCAGTTAGGAGCAGATTCCACTTTCGCTCTTTCTGAGTCCAAATATTTGAGTCCTCCACAGTTCAGCTCTCGACATACCACACTTACTGTCTCATCACCCATCTGATTGTGACACACATTACCCCAGGTTCCATTGTAGAACACTTCCAGATTCCCCTTACAGCCTCCTGTAAGTCGCATCTCTTTAAACTCTGGTGGAAGAAGGACGACTTTTACTTGATTTGAAAATATCTGGGTTTTGATGTAGCAAATAAAAACACTACAATCATCTATGAAAGATTGATTAGATTTATAAGCAGGGCTTTGCTATCATGTTGAGTTTCGGGAACTTTGTAATCTGTATAGTACATCACGCTGTACCTGAGCACACGACTCCTACGTCCTCCTGGTGTCCACATTCCCCCTCTTCACTCAGCTGAGATCTGCAGTTCCACAGGGACGTCTCGTTCCCCTCACACTCCACCTCATTCAGCCATATGGACCCAGTTCCAGGACCAAACCAGGCTGGTATGTGGGTACTGAGGGCCACTCCACACTGCAGCTGTCTGCACACCACCTGCGCATCCTCAATATCCCACGAGTCATCACACACTGTCCCCCACGAGCCGCTGTGGAAAACCTCCAGCCTTCCTGCACAGTCTCCCCCAGAACCAACCAGCCTGATGGACCTGGGGTCTGGGGTAATTTTTTTTTTCAATATAGAGCAGCCAAAAGACCAACAACAACACCACTGTAATTTTTTCCCCCTATGTAATTGTGATTCTTTAAATGCGTTTATTCCTGTTGTTAATAGCTTCTCATGTGTAGGTGTTGTGCTGTGTACCTGAGCAGGTGATGTACAGCTGTTCCCCGGAGCTGCAGTTGACAGGTTGTGCACTGCTGCAGTTCCCCAGATGAGCTTCACTCCCAGAGCAGCTGAAACCCGTTACACACATGTGTTTGTGTTCAGTGGTGGATGGAGAGGAGCGGTAGTTCAGCACAGAGCCACAGCCCAGCTGTCTGCAGAGCACAGACGCCTCAGACAGACTCCAGGAGAACTCTCCTCCAGTCCTGCCTGAAATAAATCTCCACCTCCCCCTGACACTCGCTCCCTCCAGACAACCGCACTCGCCCCTCATGAAACGCCATGGATGATCCTGAAGCAGAAGAAGATCATTTAAATATTCTAATGAACCCTGAGTTTATTCACTAACGTGGTGTAGGTGAGGTTAATATCTCACCATTACAGATGACTCCAGCATCGTGTTTATGAGAGCATGCAGCTCGACTCCATGATGAGATGCCACATTGTGATAGGTGTGTCTCACTCCCCTGACAATCAAACACATCAGCCCAGATGTGGCCACTCCCCTCCCCAAACCAGTCCACCCCCACCACAGCCACAGCACTCCCACAATCCAGCTGTGCACAGAGAACATCTGCAGCTCTCATATCCCAGCTTACAGCACAAACTGTGCCCCAGTCACTGAGGTACTGGAGCTCCACTCGACCAGAACAGGAGTCCGGTCCGTTCACCAGCCGCGCCTCTGTGTGACCTGAACAAACAGCCGAGAGCTCAGTGAAAGAGGAACATTAACAAAGACACCTTACAGGTTGATTGACAGGTATGTGGTCTCTATTTAAACAGAAGTAAAATCATGATACTTAACCAGAACATATTAATCCCACATCGTTGTCATGGGAGCAGTGTGAGTGTTTGAGTGAAGATGTTGGACAGAAGGCAATCTCAGATTCAGTTCCTCTACACTGAAGCTCCTCTGTCCACACCTGACCCTCCCCTCGGCCAAAAGCAGCTGATCCCAGCACCTTCACAGGAATCCCACAGCCCAGCTCTCGACACACAACCTCTGCATCCTGCTGGTCAAAGTCAGCATCACACACTGTGGACCAGGAACCTCCATGATACACCTCCACTCTCCCAGAGCACCAGTGAGGACCAGCACTGAGTCTCGACATTCTATGGCCTGAGCGAATGAAATGAAAAAAAAAAATAATAATAATAATAATAATAATTTAACATATTGTTAGCATTTGAATTAGCCCTATAAACCATGTTAATATTTTAACCAATTAAATGTTTTTTCTAAATTCAGTTGTTTACCTGAACAAACAACCCCAGCATCATCCCCATGATCGCAGTAATGTCCATTTTGTGAGCTACAATTTTTCAGTTTCAATTCGGATCCTTTACAGTACACATCATATATCCATATTTCTCCTGATCCTTCTCCAAACTCAGCCCAATAGTGCACATTTACAGGCTCCCCACAGCGCAGCTCTCTACACACCACTGCTGCATCTTTCATATCCCAGGCAGTTCCACACACTGTTCCCCACTGTCCATCATGAAGAACTTCCACTCTCCCAGCACAGTGACTTCCACCATTCACCAACCTCACACTCTCTGAAAGAAAGAGAGAGAGGGAGAGAGAGAGATGCACAGAATAATTAACAAAGTATCTGAGTAAAAGGTTAAAGTCTGTGATCATTTAGGAACAATGTCTTTCTTCCTTTCTTGATTTCTTTCTGTGTTATCATGTTTGTGCATGTTTAGCAACAGCATCAATAAAGTACTCCTGTAGTTGTGTGTCAAACTGTGATTTTATTTCCAACTGTGTTAATGATTGAGATTATCAAACTGTCACATTATTAGCCTACCTGTCATTATAGCTGTCTTCTGATCATCGTTAGAATCCCCGGGTTTACTTTCTACATAAAAAAACGCAGATAGTTAAAGTGATGAAGTCGTAATCAACTTTAAAGTTTGAAAAATAGTGTAGTGCATAAGAATAATAGCAGTGGGTTGTATATAAAGTTAGTAACTTAAGGTTATGCAGCTGCCTAAATCTGGTTTGAGGGTTCTTCACTCACACTGTTAATATAACTTGCATATATGCAAGCCTAACACAGCACCAGCTCTCCTGACAACCTTATTTAAGCACATGGCATCTTTGCTTTTTAAGGACAGCAACCCAGTATAGACACTATTGACTGACTGGTAAAACATCTGCAAAAGCTTAGTTCATTATTTATCTGCAGTCCTATGTATTTGTATGCTCTCACCACTTTAATTTTCAGGTTATGGAGATAATTCATATCAAATATAATCTCTGGCTTGTTATTAGGGAAGCTGTGCACAATTTTAAGTGGAGCAATGATGTCCGTACAGAAACTAAGACAGTCAGTCATGCAGTGTGTAATTCTGTCAATGACTTCACCATGAGCATGTAACTGACTTGGCATAGTGCTTTGAAAACATCCCCTTAGGATCTCTTCAACCTAATTTCCTGAACAAGTGTGGGATCGTTGCCTGACTCAAAATGCAGGTAATTATTATTGTATTTGCCCTCAAAATAGACTAGATTGGGATTTCTCTCTTTCTGAGACATTCTGAGATTTTCTCAGCACGCATGTAGAATCTAAAGTCATATAATTAAAGTTTCCATATAATGCAATGAAGGCCACAGCATACAGTCTTGTGTACTACTTGTGTAAGTAGCAGTTGTGTGAATCACTTCATGTTCCTTGTTTGTTTCCAGTTTAAAAATATGTGTTAACTAGATATATAGCCTGCAGGAACACTCTCTGCTAGCAGTTGAAGTCTTGACAGCAGGATCTGACGTTAAGAAAAATAACAAGCTACCCCAAAACTTAACATAGCATCTATCTCAGGAAATAAGTCTCATCAGTCTATTCTAAAATGTTTCAAATGTTTATTTACATAGATAATGTTATAGGTAATTGTGATACATCCTAAACATATAAATATATGTGTTATTATATAACCAATTTACCTGAGCAGGTGACTCCAGCATCACCACCATGATTACAATCATTTTTCCCCCACTCTGTTGATGTACAGTTCTTCAGTGTCAGCTCTGATCCAGTACAGCCAACATCATTCATCCAGATTGGTCCTGAGCCTTCTCCAAAGTGAGCAAAATACCGTACATTTACAGGATCCCCACAGTGTAGCTCTCTACATACCACGGCAGCTTCTCTCAATTCCCAGTAATCATCACACACTGTTCCCCACTGTCCATCATGAAGAACCTCCACTCTCCCAGCACAGCGACTTCCACCATTCACCAGCCTCACAGTGCCTAAGTCTAAGAGAGAGAATATCAGGTATATAATATGTTTACTATATAGCTGTGTTCTTTTATTACATTATATGGACTGAAATGCACACACACACACACACACACACACACACACACACACACACACACACACACACACACATTCTTACATGATGACTCATTACATTTACACTTCTACAAACACAGAGGTATGTGGTCTCTATTTAAACAGAAGTTAAATCATGATACTTAACCAGAACATATTAATCCCACATCGTTGTCATGGGAGCAGTGTGAGTGTTTGAGTGAAGATGATGTTGTACAGAAGGTAATGTCAGATTCAGTTCCTCTACACTGAAGCTCCTCTGTCCACACCTGACCCTCCCCTCGGCCAAAAGCAGCTGATCCCAGCACCTTCACAGGAATCCCACAGCCCAGCTCTCGACACACAACCTCTGCATCCTGCTGGTCAAAGTCGGCATCACACACTGTGGACCAGGAACCTCCATGAAGCACCTCCATTCTCCCAGAGCACCGGTGAGGACCAGCACTGAGTCTCAAATTTTCACCTGGGTTTTATTTTAATGTGAAAATATTGTGCAATTTTTTAAGGACTTGTATTCTATAATGCACAAAATATTTTTATTTAAATAGTAAAAAGTGTACATAGGAATAATTATTGTTATTGGAATGAAGATGCTGATGATTTGTCCAATTTTATTATGTTTTTGTTTTCTAAATTCATGAGTGTACCTTTGCAGATGACTCCAGCATCATTAGCATGATCACAGTAATGTCCCCCTTGTGAACTACAGTTGTGCAGTGTCCTTTCAAATCCACTACAGTACAAGTCATATATCCAGATTGGTCCCAATCCTGGTCCAAAGTGAGAATTATACCTCACATCTACAGCCTCCCCGCACTGCAACTCTCTACACACCACTGCAGCATCTTTCATATCCCAGGCAGAAGCACACACTGTTCCCCACTGTCCCTCATGAAGAACCTCCACTCTCCCAGCACAGCGACTTCCACCATTCACCAACCTCACACCGTCTGAGGGAGAACAAAATACCTTTAAAAAGATCAGTGTCTATGGTGTATGTGAGAGACTGAAAATCATCTAAAATAATGTTACTTTTACACAAACTAATCCCCCCCACACACAAAGAAATCTAAAACCAAGAGTTCAAACTTAAATCAATGCCAGTAAATATTTTTTATGTTATTTATGACTGTATTAATGATAGAGATGTCTAAATTTGCACATTATTATCATACCTGTCAGCATAACTGTCCTCTGATCATCTTTGATGGTGCTGTCGTAATTCTTGGTTTTATTGTCTACATTAAATAAAATGCAAATATTAAAATTGGTGACATTATGATGTACATTAAACATAAAGAAAAACCTTTTAAAAGTCACATCAATTATAAAGGGCAGGAATTTAGCGTCAGCAATTTTAAAATTAAACATCAACATAGTATAATGTTTGCATTGGTTCATGCCCATCCCTTCTTACCCTGACAAACCTCTCGCTCTGGAAAAGGGGCAATCCAGACTCATCAGACAAAATGACACTTTTCTATTGCTCCAACGTCCAATATTTATGCTCTGTAGCAAACTGAACCATTTTTCTAATTAGTCTTACAAATCCCGTGAGTTATTTCACATTGTGTGTATTGTACAGGATTGAATTTTTCCATACATTCATTAAATGTATAAAATAATACTATTATTATTATTATTACTACAGGTAGTCGTAGTAGAAGTAGTAGTAGGTGATATCAAAAGATATCAGGAGTGATTTGAACATGCGCTGCATTGCTGCCAAGTTCGTCCCCAGACAGCATCAAAGTCTGCCAAGAACTCTGTCAGCATGCCATGGATGACCCATCCGTCATGTCAAGGATGAATACCGATGATGAAACGTGGGTCTATGTGTATAACCTTGAGATAACATAAGTTTCCACAATGAAAGAGCCAATTATCTCCATGGCCAAAAAAGGTGAGGCAGGTCTGCAGCTCGACCAAATGCATGCTCATCATCTTTTTTGACATTCGTGGCATTGTGCATCAAAAATTTATCCCCAGGAGCCAGAGCACCTAGAGTGAATTCTACTGCCAGGTTTTAAGGTGTCTGAGGGCAAAAGCAACCGGATCTGTGATGAGCAAATCTCTAAACTTTTTGATCCTCCCTCCTAGTAGTAGTATGCAGTTTGAAGTTCCCCTAAAGCTGATTTTGTACAGAACCCAAAGCTGGCAATTACACTCAACATGTATTTCACAGAAATTAAACACAGATTATGGTAATCATGATTTTTTTTTAATGTTATGATTAAAACCTTACCTGAGCATGTGACTCCTGCATCATAACTGTGATCACAGTTATTTTTTCCCCACTGTGCTGAGCTACAGCTCTTTAGTGTGGATTCTGATCCCCTACAGCCCACATTATTCATCCAGATTGGACCTAATCCTTGTCCAAAGTGAGACCTTGGGAGGACATTTACAGGCTCCCCACAGTGTAACTCTCTACACACCACTGCAGCTTCTCTCATATCCCAACCATTATCACACACTGTTCCCCACTGTCCATCATGAAGAATCTCCACTCTCCCAGCACAGTGGGAGACCATTCCACCATTCATCAACCTCACACTGTCTGAGGGAGAAAATGAGAGAGAGGGAGAGAGGGAGAGAGAGAGAGAGATTTTTTGCTATCATAAACATGCACAATCATGCACAAATATGCAAGCACATACAAACATATACTCATTAACAAACACACTCTCAAAGAAATACATAAAAAATTTTTTCTTCCCCAAACACAATAAATTCCAAACACATATAAACCGATCAGCCTTAATAATACAACACAAACATTAAGCCAAATATTGTGGAGGTTCTCCTTGTGCAGCCTTGGTGGCTCTGGCCCCTCAGGGCATGGCAGTGCTGTGGTCTGGTGTCTGGCACCACAGTGTTAGCATTGGTTAAGGGTTGTGGTCTCTGTGAATGTAGTCCCAGTGCTTCCCATGGGTGCTTGATTTGATTGGTATCTGGGGAGTTTGGAGGCTGGGTTGGCAGACTTGGGATCTTTTCCTGCAGGGAATTTTTCATGGTAGACTGTGGTTCATTGTGTTCTGGTGCTTTTCTATCATGGCTATCATTAACTTTTTTAGAAATTCATGCTACATTGACTTTTCTGTTGGATGTTAGTTATTTTTATTTATTTATTTACATTAAATCATGTCAACTCTAGACATTTATTTGGACCTTAACTAACCTGAGGATGATATGTACAGTTTTTTAAAAACATTAAACAATTCATTATTTATAAAGTTACATATGTTCTTAAATTTCCTGATTAATACTCATTCATGCTTTTAAAGTGAGACATTGGTTATGTGTGAATAATGAGTGTGTACTTACCAGCTGCTGTGAGTGTGAGTGTGGATGAGAGAAGAATAAAAGTCAGACAGATTTCCATCTCCCTCCTCACTGTACACGATGTGTTCACCTCCACTCACCCAGAGAGACAGAGAGAAGTGTGTCCCCTCACTCAGCCCCCTACAGAGAGAGAGAGAGAGAGAGAGAGAGAGAGAGAGAGAGAAAGGGAGGCCAATCACACTCAACATTACCTTATTAGCAAAGAAAAGAAGAAATCATCACACAGCCTCCATAACAAATCAGATGCAGCATTTTTTACTTTCTCCATATATATCAAAATAACATCAGAGCTGATGAACAGGGCTCCGCCTACAGTCTTTGAGGTGTGTGACTAATAAACAGAGCTCCGCCTCTCATCTCTGAGGTGTGTGTGCCAATGAACAGAGTGATGAGAGTCGACCACATCACACATCAAACTTTCCTTTTACTGAGAGGAAGCGCTCGGCTGTCATACAGCATTAATGCCTGACAGCTGCACGAAGCAGATACACAAACTGATAAACAACTGCGACACACTGCAATGAAGGTTACTAGGTAACCCTGCATCAGCAAAATATACACACACACACACACACACACACACACACACACACTGTACTAAATATGCTAAATATGCGTTCTATATTTAGCTGTGCAAGTGACAAAAGTGTGAACAGTAGGGAGAGATTCATCATGGTGGTGGCGGGTCACTTAAAAACAACTACCCTACATTTCTACTTTTATTGTAGCTTTCTTCTAAACACTTAGGCTCTTACGTGCCTAATTATAATTAATTTAAGATTAAATATTTATAAAACCATGTTATGTAAAAATACTATGTACTGGACCAGAAATCTGACCTAGAATCATTACTACCGTACCTATGTACCATGGGGGATGATATTTTACACCTTTGCACAACCCAAATAAAACAAAGAATGCTTCATTCACCAACAAAAGAAAGTGAGGTCAGAATACTGTCTTCTATAAATAATAATAAAATAGATCTACTGATCAAACTTCACAATGAAAAAATTAACTATGCTGAAGCCTTACATTTGCACACAACTACATAAAAATAGAACAGCTATCTGTCCACACCATCACAAAATTGGTCTGCAGAAAATTGGGCTCATAAAGGAAAATAAAATATGAAAGAAACCATATAAGACATGCAATCCAGAATCACACATTACAGCCTGATTTTCATCCCTGAACACCCAGTCAACAGTCCAGAGGCCATTATTAAAGACCTTGTGAAAAATCTCAAACTTTCATTGGACACTGTAAATCAAATAACCTTTCACTGTGTTTACTGTGTTGGATCTAACACCAACAAAACATCCCAGTCCATCATCACCAAAACAGCTTTATGGAATCAAAAGAAAATTATGAAATGTGTATGAAATATGAAAAACATGTAAGAATAAAATGATCAGATTGTCCCTAAAGAACATGCCAACGGTGCTGATGGAATAACTCTCTGAGATGGCAATGGGGAAAAAACTTGAGAGGAACCAGACTCAACAAGGAACCCATCCTTATTTGGGTTATAACAGATACAGTAGAAGGAATTGATGTCCAGTCATACTGTGGGTTAGCCCACTGGAAGTTCAATATTGATGCCTTTAAGTTAATATGGAGTCATTGGAGTTTGTTATTGAAGGTTCGGTGGAGTGTTAGAAATTCCAGTCCTGAAATATTTTATTTTATTATTTTTTTCCCTGATTTTCTCTAATTTAGTCGTGTACAATTCCTCCCCGTCAGTAGGGGGCTCCCACATTAAGGCTACTACTACCACTGAGCCGGGAGGGCCGAAGACTATCACGTCTTCGACGAACCACGTGACGCCAGCCGACTGCAACTTTTCGAACCGCTGCACGCTCCCGAACCGTTGGGGGCGGAGTAACACACTCGGAGGACAGCACTATCTGCTCCTCGGGGCTGGGGAACAATAGGCTGTTTTGCGGTGGGAAGAGGGTGAAAAGAAGGGGAAGAGGGGGAAGAGGGAAAAAGGAGAAAAAAATGAAGAGAAAAAGGCAAAATTGAGAAAAAAAATGAAGTGAAATGAGAGTTAATACCATCTTTGCTGTTTCCCCTAGTTGTAGATGGCTAATCACATTCACAATTATTTTCTCCCAGGATTTAAGTCTTAATGCCGTATTATTGCGTGCTCAGAAGGAAGTGACTTTGAGCTTCTTTGCTCTACTTATTTATTTATTAATTAATTATTATTTTTTTACTGCATCCCCAATCAAGATCAGCTAAATCCTATTGTATAGTTATTGGAAAATGATGGACTTGTAACTCTGCTTCAAAACACGGCCCTGTAACCCAGTATTTTACTATAAGAGCAACACACACACACACACACACACACACACACACACACAGGTTTATTACGTCTTCATTTATTTGTTGATTAGACAATCCAGAAGATTATGATGATGTCATCACTGAGGAACAGGATGGAGGAGAGACAGAAGGTGAGTGACTTCTTGTTTATTCTGTAATGTACATAAGTGCACAGGCAGCAAAGTCAAAGATTAGATTCTATATGATTAGATTCTATATGGTATATAATAAATATCAACTTTCAGAAGAGTTTTTACAACAAATGTTCTCTCTGTTCTGTCATTTAACAAGTGCATTTATTAAAGAGTTTAGATAAGACCTACTGTAAATATTACCTGTGATATATAATATAAACATCAGCTTACTGTTTTTATAACAAATCTCTGTTCTGTCATTTAACAAGTGCAGCCAGATTTATTACACACTTTAGATAAGACCTGGATATTTATGGCTCTTTTACTTAGACTTACTTAGTCTAGACTTAGACTTTTTATTCACATTGTACAGTTGCCTAAACAACAAGATTGGAAAGCTAGGTCACAAAGGTGCAGGAAAGGGGAGGGGAGAGGGAATAAATAAGACCATTGAATACACATGGGTGTGGGGGGATGTATACAAAAACAGTCATAAACACAATAAAGAATCATTAAAAACAAATAAGAAAAATTGCACATCTACCAACATATTGCACATGATTAATGGCATCAATAAAATACCGGCGTGCTAACTCACTCACATCCACTCATACCTACACACTCTCACACCCACACACACACACACTCACTCACGCTCAAGATCACCATCATTCGTGGGAAAAGATTGAAAGAGTGGTGTCAGTGATCTGATGCATTAAGAGATCTAACAGCCAACGGATAGAAACTATTCTTTAGTCTGTTGGTTTTGCACCTGATGGATCTGAATCTTTTTCCAGAGGGCAAGATGTTGAATAAGTGATGGTTAGGATGGAGGTGGTCTTTTATAATCGCCCTAGCTCTAGAGAGACATCTAGAGCTGGCAATGGAGTCCAGGGAAGGAAGTGAACAGCCAATCATCTTCTCTGCTGTTCTAATGACCCTCTGGAGTCTCTTCTTATCGGCTACCTTACACCCAGCATTCCACTCAGGGATAGCGTGTACCAGCATACTCTCAATTGTGGCTCGATAGAAGGACACCAGCAGTTCAGTCTGCAACCTATTCCATCTCAGGACCCTTAGGAAATGGAGACGCTGTTGGGCTTTCTTCATTAGGGTGGTTGTATTTGTAGTCCAAGACAAGTCCTCGACAAGTCCCTTTTTTTTAAAAAGAGGAAAACTCAGTCTTTTCTTTCTAAGAAGTTCGTTGATTCTTTCTCTTATTTACTTTTTGTTGCGGGCTGTGGGGTGGAATGTCCGAGCAACAACATCGGAAATTGCTTGACACAGATTGGAGGGCAGTGCGTTTTTCCCCCTGGAACCATCATAGTTCACCGAACCTGCCCAGTTCTGGTAAACGTTGAGCGGAATCAACCTTTTAAACAAAGTAACAGCAAACCGATCTGCCCTTGGTCTGCCATCTGATTCTGCTGAATCCAGATATATTTGTTTCTCGTCCTCGATGGTCACGTGATTTAAAGTCACATCGGGTATGATCACTCCATGTATGAGAGACAGGCGAACAGGATGGTGAGAATGCGAAGCGTTTCTCGGTGTTTCAGGCAATCTCAAACAGAATGATGAAACTTCTGAATGTTCTTGTAAGGCGTTGGGCAGAGAAGACACTGAATGTTCCAGAACTGGTGAACTGGGAAAGTCGAGGACTGAACCAGTTGCCAGTTGATGGTTTGCAGCTGATGCAACATTTTCCGTATCAATCTGCAACCTGGTACGGTCAGTTAGGTGTGTTGAGGCGGCTGGTGGAAAGCCAAAATCGACGTCATCCAACCGTCCGATGGTTGACGTAGAATGGTCTCCATCAGTGTCGTGAACATCAACCGGACTGTCTGTGGACGTAGACTGATCTACTGTTGGCGGATGTGACGATATCTTCTCCTTCAGACGTGCCTCCAACCAACCAACCCTGGCCTCTAAACTCAGGAGCCTACGTGTCATAGCCGATGACTGCGCTTTTGATCTGCTGGTTACAGCGGGGAGCCGATGAATCAGTGTAGCCTGTAAAAGCCAACATAAAAAGCATTTAATACCTTTAGCACACCACTGACATGTACAGATTGTTTAATGGTGTTGCAAGAAAAATACATACCGTTTTCTTTTTTACGAGCTGGGTGTTCACAGGTTTTTTGGTGCTTTGAGGCAACTTGTTCTCTTTTCCAGACTGCTGTACAGACAGTAAAGAGTTAGGATACAAGTACAACAAAATCGGAATGTCAAATAAAGTCAGTAGAAAAATCGGTAACTGAATAACTACTATATCTTATTAAAAGGCTTTCTTACTCTTTGTTTTTTGCCCGCACATACGGCAACATTCTTCGTAGAATAAAATGACTTTGCCTCCATGTCGGTTGCTACTAGGAACTGCAAATGCCTACAGTGGTTTCGTTCATTTTCTTTTATAGCTTAGGACCCTCCCTCCGTCCCTCCCCCCCAAAAAAATTGTGTGAATGTCTGCACCGATCACTAACCATTAAAATGTTGGATTTGAATTAAAATGCCACAAATCTATACCCATGACCAAATTACAACATAAAGACCAGAACACGAGGATGTGTTTATGCAGTAATTTGGTTTACCCCACTGCATCCAAAAAGCTATCCAAATAGCTTTAAATGGTACTTCATCATACACTGTAAAAATATGATTGTAAGGCTTTGTAAATTCAATAAAAAAGTGTATTTTTTACAAATAATAATTTTGTTAAAGTGAAAACTTCAGAGTATTAAGTAAAATCTATATATATACTTAATTTAGACTTGCAAACATTAAACATTCAACAGTTAAGTAAATGTTACTTATGGTTCTTTGACAAATCTAAATGAATTATTAGAGTACTTATATACCTCTAGAAAACCAAGAAGAATTTAAGCTGACTCTAGGTAATCTGCGCATGCGCAAAAAAGAAGCTCACCCGCGAGGATCACCTTCTCAAAAGTGCATCTCCATTTTCTTCGACAGGTAAGTAATAGTTGAAAATGCATAATATCTTGGAGTGTATTTGGTAATTGTGTAATTGAGTTGTCATCACTTAATTCTGTATATTTTCTGCACATTTGGAAACTCGAGTTGGTGATCTTTAGTCTCCGCCATCCGACTTGAATGCAATACGTTAAGGAAAACTACATTTAATGATTTTTTAAATGAGAATGTCGTGCCCTCACAACTATTCGCCCCATATCCCGATGCAATGCAGACAGACTGAACCAATGACTCAGTTGATATTATATTGAATGCCCCCATGTTAACCTTATCAAAATCCTTTTCTTCAAAATATAGTGTAAAACAACAGATTTGTTTGTTTCATCATTAGATGAGTGAAAGCATTTTGAATGTATTTGTGAGTGGTCTTTTGCAGATTACTAATCACTACTTTTTTATGTTTTCTATATTGCAGAATATATTTCTTATGTGGATCCTATCAGCTGTATTATCTTTGCTACAGAGCACTTGGCCATGGACGTGCTGAATTTACTTGAAAGACAGATTTATTTGTAAAAGCAGGCTGTTAATATTTGGTCTAATACTTGCTCTAGTTAAGATTCTGTCCAGTTTTTGTATAGATATGTAAGTTAAGATGTCTTGAATAAGCAAAAGTTTTATAATCAAAAATGTCATTGCACTTTACTGCTGCTTGAGCTGTTTAAATATTAAGCACTGATCTTGTTTATGTATGGGCATGTTAATTCCTTTAAATAAAGATCTTAATAAATGTGCAGAGTTATTTATTGTCACAGTACTATTTTGTCATATTGTAACAGTGATTCATTTTATTTATTTAAAATAATTAACATTGACTGAATAAAACGTGTAAATTTACGTAAAATAGAAAATAGTTTTACTTAATTATATCAATGAATTACATCAGATCAGTAAGTAAATACTACTTAACATGATTTAAAGAGGCCATGTGATATGTAATTATTTACTTTGTTAGTTTTACTCACCTTCCTTAAGTAAATTTTACTCATTTTCACAAGTGTAAAATTTACTTGAAAAACCAGAGTGCAAAAACTTGCAAAATAAAAATTGAGTAAATTGTACTTCTTATTTTTTTCAGTGTAGTGCAAGTACCATATCAATATATAAACTCTTGCTATGGTACTTTCACTACGCTGAAGTACCATTTAACTAGAATTACTGACTTTTTTATTTTCAAGTCCCGAGGTGTTATTCACCCCTGATTTTCACAGTTCTTCAGCTTGATTCTCCTCCTGCTTTTGTTGTGCAAACCACCCTTTACCTGTGAGGTCTGGCACAATTGCATTAGTTTACTCAGAGTAGCTCAGATCCAAGGCAGGCCAAACCTCGGTGTGGGACAGGTAATGGGTGTGTTTTGTGTTTTGTGTTTGCACAACAAAAGCAGAAGAACAATGGAGCGGCAGGGGTGCATGTCGGTGTCAGGTCCAGGCAATTTACGCAAATTTGCGCAGGGGTAGTAAATCTAGTGTTAAACTTATTTATATTCATTTATCTTTCATTTGCTTACTCACAGAGAGATTATGTTTGATTTCAGATGCAGATTGACCTGTATATCAGCTTGATGACTAGCGAATGCTTTAGTAAAGGGCTCTAAAACCGCGGCAACATGACTGAGCGAGTTGACGCCCATGCACCGATCACTAACCATTAAAATGTTGGATTTGAATATATGGCTTTTAAATTAATTAAAATCCAACATTTTAACACATTAAGGATTTCGTGTTTTATTAAATTCTTAAATCCTCGTGTTGAGGTGGTTATGCAGTAATTTGGTCACGTTCACCCATGGGGTAACACTATGATTATTCATTATTTATTATTATTCTTACTTACTTTGAGAGATTCTGACAGATTTTGCTAATGTTCAATAATTTTCAAATGCAGATTGACCTGTATATCAACTTGATAACTAGCGAATGCAATAAAATGCCACAAATTAAAGCATAAACACCATATATATATTTTTTCTCTCTTGCTATTGTACCTTTCCTACCATTTTAAATTGTTTAAGTGGTGCAGAGGTGTATAAAAACCGAAAAGAGAAACACAAAAAATGGACAGCTATTTATTTAATTATAATTTTAAGTATTTATCAACAACATTAGTAAATACTATAGTACTGCAGAGTAGAATAACATTATGATGAATAGAGGAATCTAGATTATCCACAACCCATTATCATTTTTCACGTCACCATGACATTCGTAGCCTGGATAAATACAGCCCATCCACACGTACAGTAGAGGCATTTCAAAATGACCAAGATTTTATAAAGATCTTTATAAAGATTTTATAAAGAACGAATATCACGACTTTAGTCTGCATCACAATGAACTGAAGCTCTGGACGTATTCTTTCCTTGTTTTAATCTGTAATATTTAAGTGAAATATATTTAGCGTATATGTCTAAATACTCCTTTTTGTTTATGGACAGGTGTATTACGAAGTGAAGACCTTTGTTCAGTTGCTCCCTGCACGGTGTATCTGCACGGAGAGTTTGTGTGTGTGCTTGTGCGCGTCTGATAGTGTTAACTAACTACCTGATTCGTGAATATGTCAACATATCTTTGTTAAAACGTAAAAATGTGTCGACATTGAGCGCCATCAAAAGACATGAATGAACAAAAAAATCCTTTCTTTGTAAATGTTCTTATATGCACTTGAAGTGCTTCTGGCTTTTTATAATAATAATCATGTTTTTTTTTGCTCTTTGTGTCCAGCATTGAATAATTATTTCATCCATTATTTGACCGTAGTTGGAAATAATAGATGGAATGTGACTGTTAATTTATGACTGAAAGAAAGCTGTTCATCGCCGTGTGTTACCCCCAATTTGTGAATAAACTTTCACTTTACAAAAAGGCAGCGTTTTGATCAAAAGGCTGATAAACCCGTGCGATTTATCGATAAAAATCCCAGAAAGTCATCGCGTCTCGCAATAATGCAGATAAAACATAATACACATGACCATAAATAAAAAGGAATATTTAAGCATATACACAAAATACATTTCACTTATTATTTCACAATATTACAGATTAACACAAGGAAAGAAGACGTGCTGGCGAAATAGATTTTAGGCAGAGACGTCTGCTCGGTCTTGTTTATTCTTTTTAAACCCCTCAATTCTGCCAATTCCCCCATCAGTGAAACCGGTTTGATAACTTCACACCTATCATGAATGAAAGGTGAGAAGAGGGATTACAGTAACTGGGAGTTCTGTGGGTGTTCACCTCGGAGCGCGCTGTCACGTTCTATTCAGTGAATAGAATAAAACAAAAACAAAATCATGTTTGCTTCAGCATTGGAAACAATATTGTTTTAGGCTAACTTTAGTAAACATTATACACTTTCGTATTCTTTGTTGTACTTCGTCTTTTTGCACAGGCAAAAAGTGTGCATCTTTAAATTTGAACAGAAAATAATAGTGGGCTGGCAGGCACGTTATTTTTTCATGTAACTTAAACGGCTGAATGAAGTTAAATATACACAATAAATTAATAATGGCATTTGCTTTACATTTGAGCACTCATGTGTAAATAGCTTTCTCATTGTATATACTACCATATCATATATGTGTGTCTAATACTGTTTTATTCATATTTTACATTACATGCAGTTTGTAATTTACTTGCAATTGTACTTTTGAAATATAACCTACGTATCAACAGTATTAGCATATTTAACTACTTCAGCGGTGAATGAAAAATTTGGTCTGGCTTTTAGATAAAGTTCTTATTTGATATAATTTTATTATTAAATTAATTATCTTATTATAAATCCAATTCTTATTCTCAATATTCTTGTCGAATATAGTCCTTCAGAGCAAGCACGGTGTCAGAAGATTCTACTGAATCTCTTCTCATCTTTCATTCACGATAGGTGTGAATTTATCAAACTGGGTCGCTGTTGGCAAATACTGTAGGGGGTTTTAGATGAATTAACAGGACAGAGCGGACGTCTCTGCTAAATTTTATTTCCCAAGCAAATTAAATCAGACTTCATAGTTGGAGTTGATACTTTGAGTGTAATTCACGAATTTACTGATTATTTTCAAATGCAGATTGACCTGTATATCAACTTGATAACTAGCGAATGCTTTAGTAAAGGGCTCTAAAACAGCGGCTATATGAATGACAATGGAATATCACAGAATATGCGAGTTGAAGCCCATGCACCGATCACAAACCATTAAAAAGTTGGATTTGATTTAAAATGCCACACACATATTCGTGTTTAATTAAATTCTAAAATCCTCGTGTTCCAGTGTTTATGCAGTAATTTGGTCATGTTCACCCATGGGCTGACACTATGATGATTCATTATTTATTATTCTGCTTACTTATTCGGAGAGATTCTATTTAATGCAGATTGACCTGTATATCAACTTGATAACTAGCGAATGCTATTGAATGCCGCATATGTTTAACCCATGGGTGAACAAGACCAAATTACAGCATACAGTATATATATACTGCTACTGTATGGTACCTTTACTAACATTTAAAACTATTTATTATAATAAGTGGTGCAGAGGTGTATAATAAACCGAAAAGATAAACACAAAAAAGATGGACAGCTATTTATTTAATTATCATTTTAAATATTTATCAACAACATCCATCCATCAATGCAGTATTGTTATCGATAAATCGCCTGCGTTTATCACCTTTTGATCAAAACGCTGCCTTTTGTAAAGTGAAAGTGCGAGCCGCGGGTTTGAAATTAATTGTAGATTAATTTTAAAGCACGATCTCATTTCATTATTATAAACATAATTTATGAATTACACTGGAACGGGCGATAGAGCTCTGATTGGACTACGTACAGTAGGAAATAGGCTCAACATCCCGGAGCCCAAGCCTCATTTAAAGAAAAAAAAAATTTACAAATATTGTAAGTAAACAAGTCAAGTCAAGTCAAGTCAATTTTATTTATATAGCGCTTTTAACAATTGACATTGTCGCAAAGCAGCTTTACACAATAAAAAGAAGTAAGTTTTTATGCAATGTATATGAATCAAAATGATGAACAACAGTAGCACAAGTTAAAAAAAATATTTAGACTCTAAATAGATGCCGAATTATATTTCTAAGGTGTGCCAGCTGGCACTATTCTTATCTTGCTCTTTGTCAGGGTACTGTAAATTGGTCAGTGACAACCCCGTAAAATTCCATGTACTGTAAATAGGTACAGTACTGTCCATCTGTATGAATTAACCGAGATGCCCACCCCCGTGAAAATGGCGAATTCAGGGAAAGGCTCCTCCGCGAGAGGTTTTGTCCGGACCACTGAGCTTCTACGGATTCTAAAATTGACATTGTTACCGTTTTTTAATACCTGCAGTGGAAGAGTCTGAGAATTTATTTACCATAAGCTTTGTTGTATTGTTTTTAATCCCTATACACACCTATGATTTCACCTATGCTATTTTACAAATGGAATATTTTTATGTTACACTCTAAAACTGCTGGGTTAAATGTTAAAGTGCTGGGTAATTTTATCTATTTATTATTATTTAGTAGATTGCCTGTTAGAAATACACCACATGAAATTAATCCGCTGTTTTAACTACTGCAGAGAGACAGTTAATCAGCGGTAGGTTTCACTACGACTACTAATGATAATAATACTGAATGGAGAAAGCGCAGTCAAAAAAGTATCATCATTGCAGGAGAGAAGAAAATGAAGAATAAATACATATCAGTTTTTAAAGTTTGAGCTTGACACGTTTATGAGCTCTGTCGCTTCCTGTCAATGGGCGCCTAAGAGAGAGAACACATTTTTGGCTTCAGTAGACACACAATACTTCAGATTGAAACACGACTGCCCCCTACAGGCAATGAACGGCATTTTCACAGCTTCCCGCGAGCTGCCGCGAAAGCGCACGAGATCCCTTTTCAAGAAACGTGCGTTCTTAATGGCGGGATCTGTATATCCAACATGTTTGCCTGCCTGATTGATTAGGTTCTACGGCATCCTTTTCTTAAGGTATGTGCATAAACTAATGTTACTGTTAGTTTAAATGTCAAGGATGGTGGTGTATTATGATGTTTCATATCATCACTTTGCATATTAATAATAAGTAAAAGTACATTTTATGTAAATCTATTTAAAAAGGTGACATGTTGGCTCAATCTTTTGCTCACCTGTCCTGCGGGGGGCACAAACTTTTTATTTATTTTTTTAATTACCTATGATCACCTTTCACCGTGTGTGTGTGTGTGTGATATGTAATGTGTTCCTGTGATTGTAAACTGAACACCACTGTTATGCAGCATTTCCCAGCAGACAGTAGATGTGACAGAATGTTCTTACAGACAAAAAGTCCACTCTTAGTTTGGCGTGTGGAGTAATCACAGGGCTTTTAGATGTGTTGTGTTGTTTTCAATATTGTTTTTGCACGGCCATGTTCAGGCTTTGAAATAAACAGTTTCACACTTTGGTAACTTTATTGTGTTGTGCAGTAAAATAATCCCAACGTCCCGATGCGAGGACATCATATAAAATATATATATTTCCTGTTCAGGTCCGACTAATCCCAAACACCTAATAAAAATTAAAAACACGTCAAATTAAAGTTCGGATCTCACATATTCTCAAGTTGAAGCTGAGCTCGAGTTGGTTAAGAAGTCACTCTGTGTGTCCTGAATCACACAAACAGCTAACATTACTGTCCGAGCGCTTTTAAATCACATCTACAACTCGGTCAGCTGAAAGATGGACACACAGGACATTTATTCTAATCACTGGAACTTGCCTAGTCATGACACCACGTGATCACTGTGTGACACAATGCTAAGAAATGCTGACTGAAACGAGTTATAACTTCAGCTTGTACAAAAGATGTGTAACTAATTCCACAAATCCACTCAGATGATGAAACATATTGACCTTAAGCAGCTTTTAAACACTTTCAGTGGTGAAGCGGCTGCGTCACTCAGCAATGACCCGCAGCTTGAGCTTCGTTAAGACTCCAACAGCGTCTGTCTCTCCGTCACGGAGTTCACTGTCACCCGATATTAGGGTCCCGCCCCCTTTTACACCATTAGATGGACTGATGTCACTCATCTTCATTTCATCCAATCGGAGCGTTTAAGAAACAAAACAAAGCGGCTACAAGAGATGTGGGTTAGGTTGCATCGAGCACATGTTAACTCTGTACATCTCAAACTAACTTTGTGCCAAAACAGTCTGGGTAATCTACATACAAGGCCACGCCTCCTACATACACACACACTCCTGCGCATGTGGAAGATGTCTGAAGATGTCAGAACGTTCTGGACAGTGGGAGGAGTTTATCTGTGGGAGGAGTTTATCTTTTCCTCAGAACAAAACACAGAAAACAGAGGAGGAGAATCCAGCAAGCTGTTACCATGAGTGAGTTATTAAGTCTCATATAATCCTTATTCTCATCATATTAAACTCATAGTATTTTATTTTTCCTCATTGTGTCCAGCTTTGGACAGTTTATATGAAACATTGTCTTTCAGTGTCACTTACATAGTTTAGTGTAGCATGTAGATAACACTGCTAACACACACCCTCATGTAGCTTAGCACAAACATGTTAGCTTCCGGTGGCTAAGCTAATGCCTTATGTAGATTACAGATGGTTGTCAGTATCAGCTGTGGTGTAAATGTTCTACGGTAGAGACATAGTTGGTTTGTTTGGAAGAAACTAAGAAAGAAGAAGAAACGCCCGCTCGGGTCATGGACTGTGTGACACCTGTTAATGCTCTGTGTGTGTTTAACATGTTTTGTGTGCTGTGTGTTTATATTTTATTTTTGTAAATGTAAAAATAATAAAATCCAAGATGAGTGTGGGGGATTTGGAATAGAGACAAAGTACTGGATAGAGTGCAAAATGTTTCATTAAACATTATTAAATAAAAATGTAATAAAAGTAAATTTTGTAACAAAAGTAGCTGTCAAATAGAAAAATATAAACATTAAAATGTAGCCTATTTTTATATTTACTTGTGTTAATGAAATTAAGACAACAGTTGGTCCATCGTCTGCATCAACAGCCTATTCGATCTCTTGATGTTTCTTCCTCTGTATCTGTAGTCGGCGCTCCATCTAAATTTAAGATTTCATGCGGGCATTTTGCCTCTTTCTTCTGTGGTTAGCTGGTCTTGTGCTGCTGTCAGACATCTCAGTCTGTGTTTCCTCCAGTGCCTGTCTGCAAGAAAGTATAAAAGCAAGAAATTAGCTGAAAATTGCAACCATAACAGCTAGTACAAATGACATTTTTCCAACATTTAAATTTTGTCACCGCAATCATAGATAACCTGAAACTGTGTGTGGAGCTTATGTGGCTCATCAGCATCTCAGTGTTTATAAGTGTCTCTGAGATGTGTTGGAGAATATACATGAAGGTTCTACATAACATATGAGTAAAGAGTAAAGTAGCTGTAACTCTAATAGCTACATAAGCACAACACTGTCACACATTCTGCACACATTCTGCTCTTCTGAACAGTCAAATGATCTGAGGCCTTAAAGTGAGCAGACATGAGGAACATTCCAAGTTAACTTTGTTGTGAGCTAATGTGAAAGGATCATCCTGTATATCTTATTATATGCATTTAAATGTCACCACGAGATCCACAGACATTTACCTGGAGATGTGGTGATAATATGAGACTCTCTTTAACAGTGTTAATAACAGGAGTTAGTAGTATTTAATATGAACTCACCGCTCACGCGCAGGCTCTCTGCTGGACCAGGCTCCACGCTGTCTGGTTCGGATGATGAAGGTAAATGGTGTCGTGGGTCAGAGGGGTTCCGACTCGATCACACTGGATGGTTTTTATCCTATTTTTTTTTTATCTTTTCCTCACTTCAGTATCGCAGCGTACGCTGTGTGCTGCACGAGCCGCTGTGTGTTTAACTCCGCACGGCATTTCTCAGTGCTGCTGTACGCGCGCGCGTCTAAATACTCACAGATACTTCCGTAAATATCTGAGTTTTTATGTGTAGTGTCCGATTATCTTTGCATATTTTCGCCTGTCTAAATTTCTAGCAAATACTGTTCTTCAGCATTACTTCACAGAGATTCTTCAGCAGCCACGTCTGTTTGTGTACGGAGTCGAACTGTAATTATGTCACTTCCTCTTTTGGGCACGAGTGCGTACTTATGTCCCGCCTTCCGTGCTCGGGAGCACATGAATCGTTCCCGAGACCACCTCTGCAATCGGTCCAGGGATTCATTCCCGAGCGCGGAAAGATTTGGAACGATTGCATTCTCACAGACAAAAATCAACCGGAGCCAAGTGTACTCGGAAATGGTTCCCGGACCCCAGTGTGAAAACGCCCTAAAACGATCTGCATGTGTGTAGTTCACGCCTTAAAAGTTGCCAGATTCTACTTAAGTGACACACACAAACTCACTCTAACGGAAACACTGCTCTGTTGTGATTCTTTTCAAAGGTAAAGTGCAAGTTAATTTCTTTTACTTTTACTTTACAGCAGTGTTTCCGTTAGTGTGTTCACGCACTGGAATGTCAATAGAGAGATTTCTTGTCAAAAAAGTTTTCAGATAAAATAGTGTTTCCGTTGTGTGTGTGTGAGTAAGTCGTCCCACACAGTAGCCCTCCCTCCTCTTGAATAAGGCTACTGCACAGGCTACTGTGTAAAACGAGAGGAGGAAGGGGGGGGGGGGGGGGGAAGACAGGCGGCACAAGCATCATGATATGGGGATGCTTCTCGTACTATGGTGTTGGGCCTATTTATCATATTTCAGAGATCATGGATCAATTTGAGTACATCAGAATACTTAAAGAGGTCATGTTGCCTTATACTGAAGAGGAAATGCCCATGGAATGGGTGTTTCAACAAGACAACGACCCCAAACACACCAGTAAGCGAGCAGCATCTTGGTTCCAGACCAACAAGATTACCATTATGGAGTGGCCAGCCCAACCCCCAGACCTTAATCCAATAGAAAACTTGTGACATTAAAAATGCTGTTTCTGAGGCAAAACCAAGAAATGCAGAGGAATTGTGGTGTGTAGTACAATCGTCACAGATGTGAAGCAGTTCCCAGAAACCATGGTTATACAACTAAATATTAGTTCAGAGATGCAAAAGAAAGATTAATAATATTTTTTATTTATATAGCGCCTTTCCAGAGCTCAAGGACACTTTACAATGAATAGAAAAAGGGGGACAAACAGACAAAAAAAACAACAAAAAAACTAGGAGACAGACATACGAATCGAGCTGTAACATTCAGAAAACAAGTACGTTTTGAGTAGGGATTTAAATGCTGAGATGTTATTAACAGAACGGAGAGAGTGTGGTAGAGAGTTCCAGAGCTTAGGTGCAATAACACTAAATGATCTGCCCCCCATTGAAGATAGACGGTACTGAGGGACAACAAGAAGGCCAGAGTCGGAAGAACGTAGTGAGCGAGATGGGATGTAGGGGACGAGCAAATTGAGGAGATAAGAGGGAGCTAAGCCATTTAAAGATTTAAAAACAAAAAAACAAGGAGAAGAATTTTGAATTTAAGATGGTAGTTAACTGGAAGCCAGTGGAGATCAAACAAGATTGGGGTTATATGAGCAGAGCATTTAGTATGAGTGAGTATTCTAGCTGCAGAATTTTGAATATATTGTAACCTAGAGATGGAGCTGGCAGGTAGACCAGTGAAAAGGGCATTACAGAAATCAATGCGTGATGAGACAAATGCATGGATGACAGTTTCAGCATCCTTGGTACTGATGAAGGGACGCAGTTGTGCAATGCGACGTAGATGGAAGAATGCAGATTTAGTGACAGATTTAATGTGAGACTGAAAGGAGTGTGGAGTCGAGGATTACTCCTAAATTTTTTGACAGAAGTTGATGTTTTGATGTGAGAGCCAGCAATCTCGCAGGTGAAATTAGTGGAAATATTGCTGGTGAGTGCTGGGGTGCCAATGAAAATGATCTCAGTTTTGTCCATGTTAAGTTTCAAACCATGTTAAGATTAAACTTTAATCATTTTAGTTTAAACGGTAAATCCATCACTTTGTAAAGATGAATGATGACACTGCTATTTTTTTTTAACAGACTTTGATTTTCTTCGCTTTCTGTAACCTAATAATACATTTAGCAATTTTTTCCTTCATATTGTGATTCAGAATAGAATGTGCAGGGTGTCCAATGCGTTTGGTGATTTAAATTAAAAGTTATTATATGCATCTGGAGCTTTACTCACTTTTTTTTAACACACTGCTATTATTTTGAACACAAATGTATACATCTAGGTGAAACTCGAAAAATTTGAATATTGTGCAAAAGTTCATTTATTTCAGTAATGCAACTTAAAAGGTGAAACTAATATATGAGATTATTACATGCAAAGCAAGATAGTTCAAGCCGTGATTTGTCATAATTGAGATGATTATGGCTTACAGCTCATGAAAAACCCAAATCCACAATCTCAGAAAATTAGAATATGGTGAAAAGTTTCAATATTCTAGGCTCAGAGTGTCCCACTCTAATCAGCTAATTAAGCCATAACACCTGCAAAGGGATCCTGAGCCTTTAAATGTTCTCTCAGTCTGGTTCAGTAGGAAGCACAATCATGGGAAAGACTGCTGACCTGACAGTTGTGCAGAAAACCATCACTGACGTCCTCCATAAGGTGGATTTTATTAGAATTGCATCATGATTAGATATTTATAAACTTGCTGTAATCAAAACCTTACAGTATATTACTAAAGACAATGTATGACCTTCTTTTTCTTTTCTTCTTCTTCTTCTTTTTTTTTTTTTACAAAAGACTTTTTATAAATTAAAAGTATACAAATACATATTTGTTTTCATAATGTGTGATTATGATGTAATATTACATTTTATACATTAAGGAGAAGCCATTCAGACAATAAAAATGTACACGCACACTTCATCGTGCAAGGTGGGTGTCCTTTGGGTCCCCTGATTTCCTCCCCAAGTCCAAATACATGCAGATTGGGCTAATTGGAGTTTCTGAATTGCCTGTAGTGTGAGTGTGATTGTGCCCATCCATGGGCCCTACTACTAGCATAGGCTCCAATCTTCCCATAACCCTGTACAGGATCAGGATAAACGCTATAGATAATGAATTAATGAATGAATGAATATGTAAATGAACAAATAGCTGCATCATACTATCTATGACTATGTCCAAATATTAACTTCATACAGTATGGGTTTATTTATAGTAAAACGCACAGCACTGAATAGAAAGGCAGTTTCATTTTATTAAACTGGTATTTGTTTAATAATTAGCAAAAATGTAATGTAACAGTGAATATCAGATATAAACTACATGCTTTATTTGACACTATTTCACAGTAATTATGACTTGATTTAACTCGCTCTAATCTGTTAATCTTTCTAATAATAAGATTAGATAGATGGATACTTTATTGATTGAATTGAATTTCAATATGCAAGAACAAGAACAATATAACAAAGGTCATAGTACTTACATAGTTTTGTAAGTATACTCAAATAAATTGGCCAGTTATTAAAATTAATTTCTTAAAATAATTAATCTCCAGAAAAAGAAGAAAAAAAGGACTTGAGTATCTCCATCACGTCGGTCCTTCTTCTCCTAAGGTTTCTTCTTCATGCCATCATGTTCTATACGAGATATATAGAACTATAACACTATAAACAAACAAAATGCTTATTCCATGTCTATAAAATATAAAATCTGAGTTTATACAAATTTAAATAGTGTTTAGTAAAATAATCAAATTTAGAAGCCGCATTTTGACAGGATCATGAATTATAATCCCCCAACCAGCCTTGATCAGGATCTAGGTGAAGAAAATGCTCTTGGAAATATGAACATCACCGCAATATGGGAGTCATCGCAGCCATTAAACGATTCAAGAACACAAAGGGCTCAGGCCCTGATGCTGTGACTGTCAAGGCGTTGAAAGCAGGTGGTGGCTAAAAAGCTGCATATGTATATGCATATCAGAACAAGATGGCAGTGTGTGCACAACGCAAGGCTTAGTATCTCACCAGTTATTGTGGTTTGTCAGGGATTTTTTTTATTCCTTGCCAGTTTGTTCACTCAGAGCAGCCTTACATTAACATTGCTCTGGCCGGTCAGGCGGAAGTACTCACAGGCAGCGTCAAAACCAGAGCCGGCCCAGCAAACTAAGCGACTACTTAGGGCCCCTGTGGCCACCTGGGGACCGCCAAGAGTGAGAGTGATTTTTTTCAATAAAAAATGGACAATTCTAATTATACAAAAATGGAATAAAAAAATAAATAAATAAAATACAATATTTGTTAGCGGGTGGCAGAATGCAAGCAGAGTCAGACTGTGACTGTGACTATTGGAGCTGATTGAAGAGGCAGCAGCAATGCAGCAAAACTATCATGAATGACACAAAAAAGTACATATCCCTCGGGTGCAGAGAAAAGGAAAAAAGAAAAGCAGGGAAGAGAAAAAAAACAGCAAGATAAAGGTATGTTAATAAGAAAATACATGTAAACTAAGCTATGTTGCAAGCTAACGTTGCTGGCTAGTTAATTAACAGATTAGGTAGCCTATCTTCTTGTTTTAGGATAGTTTGTGTTTTAATAAACATCCTTAAATAGACTTGACATTTTAATATATTATAATATAACAAATTACTAAGGTAGTTTTAGATTAAAGTTCGTCTCCTGTGTTTAAATTACTTTTCTGGGTGTATATTTTCGTAATAGAAATAAGCTTTTGTTTTCATAAACTTGTTACTGATTACATTAGACTACATTTGGGGTGTTTTTTATTATATTCCAATATCATTATGCCTCAATTAGCTAATTATAGATTAAAGTTAAGAGTTGTTTAATGTGTACAGACGGCTTGTTGCTGTGAATAATAATTTATGTTGTTAAAATAGCATTCTGTTCCATCAACTATACTCTTATGAAACTTCCCTAGGAGCACTGTTGAAATATTTTGGAAGTGGGGCTGTTGGATTTATCATGTGTTTATGATGTGTGAATATAATGCTTTTAGATTCATAATGTGTGATTAATCAAGCATTGATAATAGTCCATTGTATTAGCAGCACAGAGGTCCCCAAATAAAAATCTGCTTAGGGCCCAATAAAGGCTTGGGTCAGGCGTGGTTGAGACGGTAAACAAGGGTGGGGGAAGTGTAGTGAGCTAAGAGCGAAGCTAAAGCTAACATCACATCGGCTCTCTTTACTCAGCATTTTCCTTGCTAATACAAAAATGACAAGCTATGACTATGCATTAAAATGGCCAAGCACTGCTACAAGCTGAGTATTAAGGAACACATCTCCAACTCCAATCCTCAGTGTATGTGGAGGGGATCAAGTCCATTAGCGACTACATGCCCATCAACCCATCCCCCGTCCACTATTATCTCCTTTCTTAGTGATCTAAACAGCTTTTTGAAAGGTATAACCTGGAGCCAGCAATTAAAACCAAGCTCCCTGCAGACTACTGGCCACTCACACTCTCCACCAGTGATGTCAGTGCAGTACTGAGCACAATCAATGCATGGAAAGCTGCAGGGCCTGACGTTACCCCGGACGAGTCCTTAGAGCATGTCTTGGGGAGCTGGCAGCAATCCTAATGCACTTATCCAACCTGTCCCTAGCCCAAGCTATTCTGCCCACCTGCCTTAAGACCACCTCTATTGTGCCAGGACCAAAACACTTCACCGCAACGTGCCTTAATGACTACAGGCCTGTAGCACTGTCCCCCATCATCACCAAGTGCTTTGAGTGGCTGGTCCTAGCATACCTCAAAACCTGCCTCCCTGCTACCCTGGACCCTCACCAATTTTCCCTCCCTCAGAAAATGAGCATGGAAGATGCAGTTTCCACAGAGCTGCACTCCATTGTCTGTTACTTGGACAATAAAGACATCTATGCCAGAATGCTGTTCAATTCAAAACACGTTAGAAAAATAGTTGTGCTGTCTTCTTGGCTGGAGGGAGCTCTGGTAAAAGAACAAACTTACATTCTCTGGGGGGTATTCCAGAAAGCAGGTTATGTGACATACCCGGGTAAGTTTAAGAGTAAGTTTGTGGATATCCTCAACTTTCGGTTCCAAAAATGGAGGTAACTTTCTGGTTATGTATGTAACCTTAGCAACTTACCCTCTGAAGATAGCCTGCTCGGGAGCAAGTTATGTTCCAGGGTAAGTTTGTTTCAGGGGTTTATTGAGCATGGCGTGCCCTTTTGACGATGATCCTGTGGACGTGGAGGCACAAATTATAGAAGTTTTTTTTCGCCGGGAGAGAGTTATAAGACTGCGTATTGATGTCTTTTCATTTCCTAATGATTATTTAAAAGACTTTCGACATTTGCAATTCCGGTTTTCAAGGGAATTGCAAATGTCGAAAACATTCTGTACATAGCACTTCGTTTTTTTTTTGCGTCAGGGCATTTTTTGTACAATGTGGGCAATGCAGAGCATGTGGGAAAGGCAATTGTGTGTAGAGCCGTTCGCACAGTATGTCTGGCACTTAAACGCTTCTTACACATGTTTGTACAGTTCCCTGGCCATAAACCTCTGCGTGTTATTAAAGAGGAATTCCACAGAGTGGCAGGTTTGTCCTTTATAGTAAAATCTATGACATATTTAATATGTAGTCATACTCTTTATATCTATACATGTATTCATCCTGCACACACACACACACTTGATACTTCCATATATGACTTTCTATTTCAGGGTTTCCAAATGTAATTGGGTGCATTGATGGCACCCACATTCCTATTAAAGCTCCTTCAATAAATGAGGAAGACTATGTTAATAGGAAATCGATTCATAGCATCAATGTACTGGTAACAATTTTGTGTCCTTAATTTTTTGCCTTGTTAAAATCATTAAACTCATTACTTTTATCCACTAACTATAGGTAATTTGTGAGGCAACCAACACTATTACTAATGTTGAGGCAAAATGGCCAGGATCTGTACATGATGCCAGAATTTTCAGTGAGTCATCATTATGCCAGACATTTCAGCAGGGTATGTTTTGCTTTATACCAAATTTTTCTTTTTACTACAGTATATCTGTATTGTACACTTGAATCATTACAGGACAGTACAATGGTTACTTGCTGGCGGACAGAGGATACCATTGTCTGCCCTATTTAATGACACCCTACCCTGAACATGATCCTGGACCTGCGTGGGCTCCGGGTCAGTCCCGAGAGGGCGTGCCACATCATAGTTGCTTGTGTTGTGCTTCACAGCATTGCCACTTTAACATGTCACTTTACTGCATATTTGCACACCCCTGGACATTCCGTTCCTTATGTTCACTCCATTCCTATATTTTCTATTTGTACAGTTAGGTTTTTCTAATTTCCTTATAATTTCCTTATATCTTCCTTTAGTGTATATTTGTATCATACAGACATTTTATATTTTATTTTATTCTTTCTTAGTCAAATTTTACTTGTATATATTTTTCTCAAATTTACTTTTGTTTTAATATTTATTTACTTAAATATGCACACAAGCCACTTTATCATTTAACATGTCACTTTACTGCATATTTGCATATTCAATATTTTTATTCCACTTGTGCAATTACAATTTTTTACTTACTTACATTTTATATTTTATATTCTTACATTTTACATTTTATATTCTATATTTTATATTTTATTTAATTTTATTCTCTTAGGTCAGGGCAGTTGCCTAAGCATTTCACTGCATATCGTACTGTGTAGGATTGTGTATGTGACAAATAAAATTTGAATTTGAATTTATTTCCTATATAGATATTCTTTCTTATTCCTTCTAGATAAGTAACTTTTTTGTTTTTTGTTTCTTTCTTGTTCTAAGGTCAGGGCAGTTGCCTAAGCATTTCACTGCATATCGTACTGTGTATGACTGTGTATGTGACAAATAAAATTTGAATTTGAACTATAAGAGGAGAGAGCCACCATCCTTGTATTGAGGAAGATGGCCCAGAGGAACCCCTACAATTTTCCCTCCCTCAGAATTTGGCCTACAGATTTTGGCACACAGAGATGGAAGACTTTTGAGAGACAGGATTTGTGAAAATTATTTTTATTAAATTGTCTGCACTGGTCTGCTGTGCAGTTCATTTCTTTATTTCCTGAAAAACAATGCAAGTAAAATGAAAATGTGTGTTTTTTTTTGTTGTTTTTTTTACATTGCTTTATATACACAACACTTTTAATATGCAACAGATTAATATTCACACATTCATTAAAGTTCTCACCTGAAGGCGATGCTCCAGTAATTCAATTTCTAGTGTTACTTTTTTAATGGACAGCCTTTTCTCTTCCATTTGAAGCTGTAGAAGGTCCATCTCCATGTCACTTTTTCTGATTTGTTTTTGAAGATGGACCTTATACAGCTATATACAGTTAACTCTGGGTAACCAGTAGGAGGTTGTTTAAACTTACTCTTCTCAGGTGTTTTGGAACTGACATACTCATGGTATGCGGGTTTGGGGTAAATCAACCCGGAGGTTGTTAAGTTAACCCAGCTTTCTGGAATACCCCAGAGGAGAAGCGTTCCTCCATGACTAATGTTGTCATCTTCCTTCTTTTGCGAGCAGCCTTGGGTGCACTGCCGCTGACATGTACAGTTTGCTGGGTGGAACATATCTGTGTCTATCTCACATTGTTGAGCTTTTAGAATGTTCTGCTAAAACGCACAGCGCATGGGAGCCTCAAAATGAGGGACTGATATTGTTATGAGGGGGCGCTTCAATATGGCGCCACTCGGAATGCTATCAAGTATGGAAGCCCCAACACAGGACTCGGAGTGGGCGTTGGGCCGTGGATTGGTTATTTCGGTGGGAAATGATCAGCTCGCGTGAACACCACGTAATGCTATGAAGGGAAGGAGGGCGCGCTTATGTCAGCACGTGCCACTGTGCTTCTGGTCACAAAGAACAGGTATATTCTTTTTTTATTTATACTGTTATTATGTTTTTTTCACCGCTCTTTTCAGTTCTCTGTTCTCTATATATCTCCACTCCTCTCCTTTCCTCCTCCTTCACTTTTCTCTTTTCCTTTCTATCTTTTCACTTCTCTCTTTTCTTTCTCTTTCCACTTTTCTCTCTTCACTTTTCTCTCTTTTCTTTTTTTTCTCTTTTTACTTTTCTCTTTTCCCTATATCAGAGCCACGCTCTCATACCTGGCGCTATCTAATGTTCACACATCGTGCGCTGGGTTCTGGGAACTTAAATATCCTACCACCCAGGTGTAGCTCGTTTCCTGTGATTGCCAGTGCCGTGGGGTTGCCTAGCAACCGCCTGTCGCAAGTGCGGCTGTGTTACAGGTATAATGGCTTCTGTGACTTTGTAGCGCAGCCACATAAAGGGCTTTTTATAGGGGGGGGAAAATAATAAGCTGATAAAGGAAAAGCAGCTGTGTCCTATAAAGGTGTCCTGATGGGTTTTATTTGCCCCATAAACTGGGCTTTTGGTTCTTGATCGTACTCTTGCGAAACTGTGCTTCCCGGTCGCAACAGGTCGGCGGTGATGCATGAGGTCACCTGGTCCGCCAGGTGAGTGATAGGGGAGAGAGATTAGGAGGAGACAGCGCTGTTTATGGAATTACGTTCAAGAGAGAGAGTGAAGACTGTGACTTGTGAGTTGGATTTTCCCATTTTCTGGATTAATCCTTGCCGGACTCATTCACTACACCTCTTGTTCTGTTTTCATGCTCCCAGACTGATTTGATATTACCGGTGAGACCGAGTCATCTCTCCCACTACACACACTCACAAACACACTCATAAATAAGCTGGACTCTGGACATTTCATTCCATCCACGCACACACTTTTTTGCCTATTTGTATATATTTTGTATATACTGTGGGTTTTTTTTGGCGCATCGTTTTTTTTTTTTTTTTTTTTTGTCACTTAATACACTTTGGGTTTTGGTTAAATTGTTGTTGTTTGTCTTTTCTTGTTCTACTAGGTCTAAACCACACTGGAAGTTAGATTCAAGACCCTGATTTAGTGTAACTATGTTTATAACAAATCTGATCATTATAACTTGGTAAAGGGAAGGTGGATTCCACTGTTTAGGTGCTTAGCTGCCTAAATGTATGCCATGTTCTTGTGATCTGCCCTTCCAGCCACTTTCCTAATTCATTTAGGGCCAATTACTTGGCCAGGCATTTGAAATCCCCAGTGCCATAATTCCTTCCTGATGTGGGTTAGGCAATGTGAGAAACATATTAAGTGGTGCAATGTCTGTTCAGGACCCATGCACTAGTAAACGATTACCCTAATGCTCATCTGATGTGTCAACCTTTACAACAAAGTAGGACTCAGCCAGGCATCCGCAGGACAGGGGCTGATGTTAGCGCAGGTTTAGTTGTAATGATTTGATTAGTTATTTTACTCGGATTACACAATGAAGACTCTTTAATCTCCGCTCTGGTGTTGTACTAACCGCTCAGAACAAGAAAAGACATAAACAACTTTCGTAAACCAAGTGGTAAACTTTCGTAAACCCAGAAGTGACAAACAAACAAATGAGTGCACCAAAAAAACAATATTTACAAAATATATACAAATAAAGATGTGTGTGTGGATGGACAGAATGTCCAGAGACCAGGTTATTTATGAATGAGAGTGTGTGTGTGTGTGTGTTGGGAGAAATGAATCAGCCTCACCGGAAATGGTGGAAGTAGTCCAGGAGCATGATGGTGGAGCAAGAGTGATATTGTGAAGCTGACCAGTTGGTGATAATCCAGTAAAGAGGGATATCTGCAAGATACAGTCTCCACAAGTCTCTTTATACTCTGATACTTATGAAAATGACCACAATAACAGCGAACTGAATGTCCTTACTCTTTCCTCCTCCTTTCACTGAAAGAGAAATAACTAAGTTTATAAATATATTATTAACTTTTTTTCAGTTATTTCACTGAAAGAGCCTGTCTATTAAACCTTCTATAAATAGCTGTTTGTTCTGGGAAACTGGGTCGAGAATTAATTATGTCATGTGGGCATTTGTTTTGGTTTGTTTTAGTTCATTTTGTTTTCAATTATATTACGTAACCTCTGTATTAAGTAGGCTCTAGTTTTGTTATATTTATGTTCATTGTGATTTTGTGTTGTGGAGCTGTTGGTGTAAGTACTGTTTTGTGTGTTTCCAGTGCTTGTTTGCCTCTTGTTCAGGTCCCTGTATGTTTAGGTCCCTGTATGTTTAGATTACTTGTACGTTTAGCCACATGAGTGCTTAGCCACTAGTAGGTGTAGCATCTAGTAGGCTTTAGCAGCTAATAAGGTTAGCCGCTAGTAGGCTTAGCCTCCAGTAGGTTTAGCCTCTAGTAGGATTGGCCGCTAGTGGTTTTAGTCTCTAGTAGGTTTAGCCGCTAGTATGGTTTAGTCTTTTGTGTGAGTAGCCTTGTGTGTGTTCGTTTCCCATGTAGGTTCAGCTACTAATCAGGTTAGATACTAACGCTTGTTACAACCCGCAACATGTGGGTCGCTGTGTGTGTGTTTTATGCATCTGTGTTGCTGTGCTTTGTCGCATGTGTGTGTATATTGTGTCCAGGTCGCGCGTCGCTCCGGACTCCGCTCCGGATCCACTCCAGGTTTTCCGACTGCCACTACACCAGCAGCTACCTGACCTTCCACACATGCGCTTCCGCCTTGAGTGACGTAATCAGCAAACAATTCATAAAGCGGAGAGAGACGCGGGAACGGGAAGGCGTGTAGGCGAAGTGTTGGTTGTTTTTAAGAGTTTTGTTGTGATTGTGAATTTTGAGATTTGATTGTGTATTCTGGTTTTTGACTTTTGGCTTCCCTTCGACTTTGATTATTGCTTTGTCCTTTTTGGTTTGTTTGCTGGCTCTTTGTATCTTTGTTTGTGAATTCACTGTATGTTTGTGCACTCACCGGTAGTAGGGGTGTGGCTGCCAATTATTTTGGGTAAAAGGGTTTTTGCTCACTGTTTTTGGTTTAGGGAGATAGGTAAGGCATTTGTATTTTTGTTTGTGTTTTGTTTGCTAGGTAAGCTAGCTGCTAAAATAGATACCTTTTTTGTTTGTTATTTTGGCCTGGGTCCACCCTGAAGTTAAGCCTGGTGTTGTGTTTGTGTCTTTATTTGCATGTGCTGTTTGTAAAGCAGTACAAACCTCACTTGGTTGTAAATTACCATATCTGTCTAGTTCTTCGTTATATTACACCACTGTGTTTCACATTCACCAAACAGTTTAAAATAGAACCCCGAACCAATCATTTACTGTACGGCCCAACCCTAGACTGGGACGTAACAGAAGTGGGGACTCGTCCGGAATTATCACAAAAGACTATCAATTACAGCATTATATTGAGAGTTTCAGCTGTTGTGAGTAATTTCCCATTTGATTTGACCATGTTCACTCTTTGTCCTACTTTAGAGGAATTTGGAAAATGTAGGAAGGATGATCTTCTCCTCATAGCTGATTTCTTTAATATTCTGGTTCCCAAATCAGCTAGTAAAAGGTGGTTAAGGCCACTATCTATGAGGCACTTGTAGCTGAACAGGTCCTACCTGAGAGAGATGTATCTGAGAGAGCTGGTACGCAACCTCCTCCAAGGGCCGGTGACACTAGAACAGTAGCAGGACATGGGGAGGAATTGGGGGCCGTTCGACCTGAACGCCCGACCGACTTGTTGGACCCTGTCTTGCAACTGGCACTGAAGGAGCTGGAGTTGAAAATTAAACGACAGGAGTACGAGACGCAGTTGCTGTGCATTCGGCAAAGGGAGTTGGGCGCTGAGGGGAAGAAGCTTGAGCTGGCTGCTCAGAGTCGGAAGCCTGTGCCGCTGCCACGAAAGTTTGGTTCTCCTGCAGCAGTCTCCCCTAGTCCCGTTGGGGCTGATGTCTCCAGCGCACTGACGTCACCACTTGCTCCACTCCAGTCCTCATCAGTAAGCCAGCCTGTTTTCGAAGTCAGTCGACATGTGGGTCTAGTGCCTTTGTTTAGAGAAGAGGAGGTTGATTCATATTTCGCTGTATTTGAGCCTTGATTATGACGTGGTTAAAGCTGCAGTTTTGCGTGCTTATGAGCGTGTGCCTCATAAGCATACAGGCAAAGTTTTAGGAATCTGGTCAAACCAAATAGCCAAACGTTTGTTGAATTTGCTCGTGAGAAGTGCTTGCTCTTTGAAAAGTGGTATTCTGCTAGTTATGTACTGTAAGAAGTTTTGAGCAGCTTAAAGAATTGATGTTACTAGAAGAGTTTAAGTCTTGTCTTCCAGAACAGATTGTGGTGTATTTGAATGAACAGAAGATCAATGTGTTGTCTAGAGCTGCTGTCTTAGCTGGTGAATTTGTTTTGACTCATAAGACTGTATTTAATATGCCTGTATCATGTACTAACTCTTCCTTATGTCAATTGAAGTCACGTAACACAACTTCTCAGGTTCGCTCTCCGGGTAGTTCTTTGCCTGAAACCCGTGAATGTTATTATTGTCATGAACAAGGTCATTTAATTGCCTCCTGTCCAGTGTTAAAGCGTAAGGTTGCTCGTCAGCAAACTGTGAGCAAAAAGGTAAATGCTGCAGAGCTGTTGGATAAGTCAGTTTCACAGTCTACTGATGTGTTTGAGTCTTTCATATCTGCTGGATATGTATCTTTAGGGGCTGGTCAGACAAGAGACCCCATTAAAGTTTTGAGGGATACTGGTTCTGCTCAATCTTTTATTTTGGAGAATGCATTGCCCTGTTCAGAATCTTCTTATTTAGGGAGCGATGTGTTAATTCAGGGTATTGGCATGACTGTAATTCGTGCACCTTTGCATAAGGTATATTTAGAAACCAAAGGTTTTTCGGGTTTTGTTAAAGTTGCAGTCCGATAAGCTTTGCCAGTTAGTAGTGTTTCATTCATTCTAGGGAATGATATTGCAGGAAACCAAATTTTGTCACTTCCAGAGGTTGTATTTGAACCCATTACTGATTGTCCAGAGTTAGTGGCTCAGACGTCTTCTGTGTTTCCTGCTTGTGTGTTAACACGTTCTCAGCAAAAGAAACTGGGTGATGTGATAGATTTGCCGGACTCTTTCCTATGTCAGGAGGAAACAATTGAGGAAAGCATGCCTCAGCTTAACCCCTGTGTGAAAGTTACTGATGTTCTCAAGGCTACTTCCAAACCAGATGCTGAACTCCGCATAACTTGTGCGAAGCTGGCAATAACTCAGAAGTCCGAATGTTCACTAACTCATTGTTTTGAGACTGTAGTGGAGAAAGGGGAGCTGGAGAAGCACCCAATTGCTTATTTTTTAGAAAATGGAGTTTTAATGCGAAAGTGGTCACCACCTCATTCTTCTGATGGTTGGCGTGATGTATGTCAGGTTGTAGTCCCTCAAGAATTCCGCAGCCAAGTTCTCATGTTAGCTCATGGCCTTGTTCTGGTCATGTAGGAATATGGAAAACCTACTTGCGGGCTTTGAAGTATTTCGTATGGCCTGGTATGAAAAAAGATGTCGCTCAATACTGTAGCTCTTGTCACACGTCAACTCGTGTGTAAGCCAAATCAAACCATTCCTCCTGCACCCTTGAAGCCTATTTCAATTGAAACTGAATCCTTTGAGAGGGTTATCGTTGATTGTGTTGGGCCTCTGCCGAAAACGCACTCTGGAAATTGCTATTTGTTAACGCTGATGTGTGCTACAACTCGTTATCCAGAAGCTATTCCCATGCGCACTCTGAAGTCAAAGACGGTTATTAAAGCTTTGATTAAATTTTGTACTACCTTTGGTCTTCCCAAGTGTATCCAGACTGATCGTGGCTCTAATTTCATGTCACGGTTGTTTTCTCAGGTAGTCAGAGAACTCCAAATAGATCATCAGGTATCTAGTGCTCATCACCCATGCTGTTTGTAAAGCAATACAAACCTCACTTTGTACCATATCTGTCTAGTTCTTTGTTATATTACACCACTGTGTTCCACATTCACCAAACAGTTTAAAATGGAACCCCGAACCAATCCTTTACTGTACGGCCCAACCCTAGACTGGGACGTAACACCCTATTAGGTACTAACCCGGTTAGGTCATCATCCACCTCGACAATACTCAGAATAGATACTAATCCAACTAACTACTAACATGCTCAGTCATTAGTCTCTTCCCCTCTTAGTCTTGTCTCTAGTCTCGTATTGTCTCTAGTCTGGTCTCGTCTCTAGTCTCTCCTTGTCTCTGGTATGTCTTGTCATTGTTTAGGTTCAGCTCCATGTAAGCCTGTGTTACGCTCTAAGCCTATGTTTAGCTAAGGAGCCTATGTTTAGCTGTATTCCTGGGTTAAGAGTTTGATTGTTTAGTTTCTTTGGTATTGTTTGTTTTGTTGAAATAAAATACTTTTTTTGGTTAAAAAACCCTCTGCGCCTATGCCTGCCCTCTTCAGCCCATGGCAACAACAACGGCCCATAATACCACCCAGTTCATGACAACATCCATGTCTTCTCAGAAAAGCTCTAATCAGAATGATGTAGAACATCAGTGTGGTGTTGTGTTTAAGTACAAAATCGGTAATTGGAAAAGGAGCCTTTTTTAGTTGAGGTTTTTTCTTGTTTTTAAATTTTTGGTTTTGAATAATAATAAAAAACAAATGGAACACAGATTGTAACCCTTCACATCAAATCAGGTATTAAGTCACATAGCTTACATTGTAACATAATATCTGATTTGATATGATGGGTCATGTGAAAAAGTGTAATAAGTAGAGAGAAAGCTGAAAAGTTAGCACACCCCTCTGAGCTGCACAGGTGACTCCAGCAGGAGAGCAGTCAGTGTGTTTCTTCAGGGAATGATGACAGTCCCACAGGTGAATCTCATCCCCTCGACACTTCACTCTGTTCAGCCAGATAGTCCCTTCACCAGGACCAAAGCTAACATTCCTATCAAAGGAATGATACTTCGATCAAAGAATGCAGGCTGCCTGTCAGTACCACGTATTATTAAAACTACAGCAGGGGGCAGAGCTTTTTCTTACAAAGCCCCGAAGTTATGGAATAGTCTTCCTATTAATGTTCGGGACTCAGACACAGTCTCAGTGTTTAAGTCTAGGCTAAAAACCTATTTATTTAGCCAAGCATTTTTGTAAATAGATTAACCTTAGGTAAAGGAGCAGATCTGGGGGACTCATGGACGTAGAGTATTCTGGTGAACTGGTATGTTTAGATGCTGTCCTCCCCACTCTCATTGTTCACTCAGGTTTGTTGACGGTGAGGTGATTGGTTGCTTTACATCTCAGGGAGCCCTCATGTTTGTGTTTCCTTCTGGCTCTCCCTTTTAGTTATGCTGTTATAGTTAGTCCTGCCGGAGTCCCTGCTTGCACTTTGCACTAAATATACATTCACCTATACATGTTGACTGTGACCATACCTAACTGCCATCTCTCCTTATTTTCTGTTCTCTCCTTTTCTGCTCTCTCCTCTCTCTATCTCCCCCTCTTCTTCCCTCTCTCTGTCTCTCTGTCGAGCTATACATGTTTCGCTCCTGAGTTGCCAGTGATCCAGACCCCTCTGCCCTCTGGAGCCGTCTAACCCATCCTGGAGTCCTGCTTCTGGTTGGAGATCTCGTCGCATGGATGCCCCGTGTGGTCTGCCTGGATTCGTATGGTGGCTGGGGATGGTTTCCATGAAGACTGTACTGTCATCGAGTGATGCTCTGGGGACCTGTGACTTCAGTTGTTCGATAACTCAGGACCGGAATCCCCTACAGTCTACCTGAGCCTCCGGGAACAAACTGGACTCATTTTAATTTTAAAACATCTCTTGTTATACTGAACTTCCAGTCTTACACATTATTATGCTGAGCAATTCCTGCTATCCGTTATCACCCAGATGAGGATGGGTTCCCTGTTGAGTCTGGTTCCTCTCAAGGTTTCTTCCTATTACCATCTCAGGGAGTTTTTCCTTGCCACCGTCGCCCTCGGCTTGCTCATCGGGGACAATCTTGTCATTTTGATTCATATACATTGCATACAAACTTACTTCTTTTTATTGTGTAAAGCTGCTTTGCGACAATGTCAATTGTTAAAAGCGCTATATAAATAAAATTGACTTGACTTGACTTGACTATCAGCACTCAGCGCCGAGCCACAGCCCAGCTGTCTGCACACCACCTGAGCGTTCCTGATGTTCCACTGATCATCACAAACGGAGCCCCACGTAGCGTTATGATACACCTCCAACCTCCCAGAGGAGCTTCCCTTTCCTCCTCTCAGCCTGAGAGACCAGCGCTCTACATCACACACAGCACACATGAGGAGACACTGAAGAACAACTCCACTCACACACCTCACTATGACAATAGAACCTTATATTACACAGAACATGATCTAGTTTAGGAAAAAAAAACTATATGCATCTTAAAAAGTTAGAATGGAGTAAAAAAGTTATTTTTTTACATTTCAAAAGTAAATCTTATACTGTATATACTAGATTCAATACATGTAAAGTGAAATATTTCTAATAAAAATCTAGTATGTCAAGATATTACAATATTTTCTAAGAAATAAAAAAGAAACTACAATACAGATCTTCTGAAAAGCTATGTTAATTTATGCACTCAATATTTGGTCGCAGCCCATTTAGCATGAATTTCTGCATCAGTGTGGCATGGCATGGAGGCAATCAGCCTGTTGCTCTGCTAAGGCATTATTTAGGACCAGGTTGCTTTGATAGCAAACTTCAGCTTGTTTCTATGATTGATTTGGTGTTTTTCATCTTTCTCTTGATAATAGCCAGTAGATTTTTATTTGTTGATGTCATTTCAGGCTGGCCAATCAAGCACAGTCAAACACATCAGCCCAGATGTGGCCACTCCCCTCCCCGAACCAGTCCACCCCCACCACAGACACAGCACTCCCACAATCCAGCTGTGCACAGAGAACATCTGCAGCTCTCATATCCCAGCTTACAGCACAAACTGTGCCCCAGTCACTGAGGTACTGGAGCTCCACTTGACCAGAACAGGAGTCCGGTCCGTTCACCAGCCGCGCCTCTGTGTGACCTGAACAAACAGCCGAGAGCTCAGTGAAAGAGGAACATTAACAAAGACACCTTAAAGTTTGATTGACAGGTATGTGGTCTCTATTTAAACAGAAGGTAAATCATGATACTTAACCAGAACATATTAATCCCACATCGTTGTCATGGGAGCAGTGTGAGTGTTTGAGTGAAGATGATGTGGGACAGAAGTAAATCTGAGATTCATTTCCTCTACACTGAAGCTCCTCTGTCCACACCTGACCCTCCCCTCGGCCAAAAGCAGCTGATCCCAGCACCTTCACAGGAATCCCACAGCCCAGCTCTCGACACACAACCTCTGCATCCTGCTGGTCAAAGTCAGCATCACACACTGTGGACCAGGAACCTCCAAGCATCACCTCCACTCTCCCAGAGCACCGGTGAGGACCAGCACTGAGTCTCACATTTTTACCTGCAATTTATTTCATTGTGTAAATATTGTGCATGTTTTCACCATAACAGTACATGAAGAAATCATTACAGTGTATTTGCTGTAACATCTAGTCTTGATCTTTAACTTAAACCCCCCACCAGACACCTCACCTGAGTTTGAAGAACTTTCTTGTTCATTCCCATCATTCCCTGTTAGACGCTATAGGAAGCGTGTGGATTTATATACATGTTATGAACTTGTCACTTTGCTCTCTCCTGGATATAAGTTGTGATCCTTTACTAACTGACATAATCTTTCTGCACATGACACAGACTCAGAGGTGTTTTTTATTTTTTCCTCTGATTATTATTATAGTGGCATTGCCCCACTCCTCCTTTTTTAGCTTTGAATTGAACTGAGTTTTGGATGTGTCGACTTGGACTAGGACTCGATTGCTTGGACCCTGTTTCCATGGAGACAAATATTAGTAGTGTACCTATCTGATGTAGTGATCTTCCCCAGCACTCTATATTCAGCAATTGACATGCTGTTGCTGAGTTTCTCTAATGTAGAATAAAAGTCTCTCAGGGCAGCATGACTGCGGGTAAACTTTAAATATGTAACAGATATCTTTAGTTTAGTGTAATGTTATGTATCTTATGGATGGATGGCCTGAATAAATTTAAACTCGTTCCTCTGTTCACTATATCACCATCATCATGACTTGCCAGTTGACTGAGATGTGTTTTAGATTTTAGAGATTTTATGGTCAGATTTCATCACAGCAGCTTCTACATTTCTGTAGTTTAGTAAAATGGGAACATGTTCCCCCTCGTCTCACTGCAGCTGACTCTGCTAAATCTGCTCTGTTTAGGGTTTTGCTGATTCCTGGCCACAGACTTGAAGCTCCGCAGTGTGAAATGACTCTTTTTACTCTCCTGTGGCATTTTTGTGAATGAAACTTTCCCACAAACAGAGTGGACCAGGAGCCTTAGATGAGGATTTTAGGGCTGTTGATGATGTGAAGATCAAATCTCATGTACGCGCTGCTCTTCATCAACAGGTGCCACTAATCAGTCTGAAACCAGGGATTTACCACAAGTGTGTGCAGTTTAATGAATCTGATGTGAAACACTCGTATAAACACCATTCACAGAGAAACGCCAGAGGAATTTAATACAAGAGTAAGAAAATGTTCCTGCATGAGGCCGATGTGTTTGTGTCTGTGTTTTATAGTCATTAGTCAAGTTTAGGAGGCAAAAAATTATATCAAATGTCAAACTTACATAATTTAAAACAATATACAAAAAGAAGAAACAGGTGTTATTTGTTACATTTAGTCAGATTTGTTTTTGATTTGTTGATTTTGACCCTTACTCAGGCTCAGTCAGCTCTTTGGTAGAGTCGCACCAGGCTTTACATTTAAATAAAGACAAAATGGAATTAAAATAATGTGTGGATATAATTACAGTTAAATCATGCTGAGAATCTCACTCAGTGTTTTTATTCCCTAAATTCAGTAGTTTACCTGAGCAGGTGACTCCAGCATCTTCACCATGACCACACCAATCCCCTCTACCATCTGACCCACAGCTCTTCAGTGTCGACTCTGATCCACTACAGCCCACTTCATCCATCCAGATTGGTCCTGATCCTGGTCCAAAGTGACCGTACTGAGGTGCATCTACAGCCTCCCCACAGCGCAGCTCTCTACACACCACTGCAGCATCGTTCATATCCCAGTCATCATCACACACTGTTCCCCACTGTCCCTCCTGATGAACCTCCACTCTCCCAGCACAGCGACTTCCACCATTCACCAACCTCACACTGTCTGAGAGAGAGAGAGAGAGAGAGAGGTTATTATCTATTATCTCAAACACACACACACACACACACACACACACACACACACACAACTTGTCTCTTTCAAACACACACAAACACACAGATATTTGTTTTTTTAATATTCTGTTTGTTTTATATATTCTATTCTTTCATGACTTTTATTAAAAGATCTATCTGTAATGTAATTGTCGTCTCTAGTGCAGTTTATTTCATGGTAGTGGAATCTTTCTATTTAGGTCATGAACAGTCGTATAACCACCTGATTGAGTTTACAAATCATTTTTAGAACGAGTGATTCTTTTTAAATTCAGTGATTATATTATTTATGTTTTCTAGGTTTTATATCTTTCACTTGGATGTTAAAAGTTGCACTGAGTAAAAACAGCTGGATAAAACAATCAGACTACAGAGCAACAAAATCTGATTATTATAAAAGGGGGGGGGGGAGGGGGCGGGTCCTTTCTATACCCACTGTGTGTGTGTGTGTGTGTGTGTGTGTGTGTGAAAACTATTGGCCTGTATTTTTTTGCATATTCGTCACATTTAAACGATTCTGATGATTAAACAAATTTTAATATTATATAAAGATAATGTAGTAAAATACAAAATGCAATTTACACATAATGATTTCATTTATTAAGGAAAACGCTGCATAAACCTGCCTGGCCCGGTGTGAAAAAGTAATTGCCCCTAAACCTAATAACTGATTGTGCCACTCTTGCCTCTTCACATCACTGTGGAGGAATTCTGAGCCGCTCTTTATACAGAATTGTTTTATTTCAGGAGGTTTTACGAGCATTAATGGTCTGTTTAATGTCGTGTCACAGGATTTAAGACCGGACTGTGATTAGGCCTCTTCAAAACTTTAGTTTATTTATTTATTTTAAGTCATTTAGAGGTGGACGTGCTGGTGTGTTTCATTGTCCTGCTGCGTAACACAAGGACACTTGAGCTTGAGGTCATGAACTGATGATCAGACGTTCTCCTTCAGGATTTTCTGCTAGAACACAGAATTCATGGTTCCATCACTTATGGCGAGTCATCCAGGCCCTGAAGCTGTAAAGCCCCAGACCATCACACTACCACCACCATGTGTGACTGTTGCTATGATGTTCACTTTATAAAACACCAGATGTAACAGGACACACACCTTCCAAAAAGTTTAACTTTTGTCTCATCAGTCCAGAGAATATTTGACCAAAAGTCTTAATCAATCCAGATGTTTGTTCTTCGTGTTCTTTTTGGTCAGCAGTGTCTTTCTCCTCCGAACTCTCCCATGGACGCCATTTCTGTCCCCAGTCTCGTTCTTATTGTTGAATCATGAACACTGACTGTAACTGAGGCGAGTGAGGCCTGCAGGTCTTTAGATGTTCTTCTGGGTTCTTTTATGAGCTCCTGGATGAGGCGTCGTTGTGCTCTTGGAGTAATGTTGGTAGGACGTCACTCCTGGGAAGGTTCACCACTGTTCCAAGTTTCCTCCATTTATGACTGATGGTTCACTGGAGTCACAACACCTTAGAAATGTCTTTGTAACCCTGATACACCACAATTACTTTGTTTCTCATCTATTATTAAATTTCATTACATCGTGTTGCTTTTTGAGATCTTTTCGAGAGATTCACTTTGGTTCTATTTAAGTGATTTCCTGATTCAGTCTCTCAGTAATCAGGTCTGTGTGTGTCAAGTGGAATTGAACTCAGCTTTACAAAAAATAATTGATTAATCTCAGATAAATGATTTTTCACACAGAACCATTTAGTTTGGACAACTTTTTCCCCTTAATTAATTAATTCTTCATTTAAGTTTATATTTTCTCTGGTTATTTTTGTGTAACATTAGAATTTCTTTGATGATCCGAATCATTTACACGTGACAAATATACAAAATAATAAAGAATAGGAAGAGAAAAACATACAGTATACACACACACACACACACACACATGGGTTATAAATGTAAAACCACTCCAGTAGATTTTCCTCATCCCTGTTGATAAAGTGAGAAGTGTGTGATGTGTTAGTGTGAATAATGAGTGTGTACTTACCAGCTGCTGTGAGTGTGAGTGTGGATGAGAGAAGAATAAAAGTCAGACAGATTTCCATCTCCCTCCTCACTGTACACGATGTGTTCACCTCCACTCACCCAGAGAGACAGAGAGAAGTGTGTCCCCTCACTCAGCCCCCTACAGAGAGAGAGAGAGAGAGAGAGAGAGAGAGACCAATCACACTCAACATCACCTTATTAGAAAAAACATCATACAGACTAAATAACAAATCAGAGGCGGCATCTTTCACTTTCTCCATATATATCAATATAACATCAGCGCTGATGAACAGAGCTCCGCCTCCTGTCTCTGAGGGGTGTGACTGATGAACAGAGCTCCGCCTCCTGTCTCTGAGGTGTGTGATGATGAGAGTCGACCACATCACACACTGATTACAGAGAGAGGAAGCACTCGGCTGTCATACAGCATTAATGCCTGACACCTGCACAGAGCAGATACACACACTAATAAACCACTGCAGCACATACACTGCAACTACATCAGCTAAATATAACTTCTACAAACACACACACACACACACACACACAGCTCCTGCATGCACAAACGGAAACACTTATGTGTCGGGATTTATTGTGACTTTTTTTAAAGTGCAGGTTCATTTGTTTTATTTTTACTTTATATTTTGTATGATTTATTTATTTATTTTTGGGCTGTGGAACAAATAATTTGATTTACGAGTGTTTTGGAATAGGAGCCCGCTTCCGGGAACAAATTACGCCGTGATATTAAAAATATTCTGCTTTGTATAAATGCTTGGTTGTGTGTATCGTGTCCTGGTGACGCGCCGCTCCAGACTCCACTCCAGGTTTTCTGATTGTCCCCACATCGGCATCTACCTGACCTTCCACACGGTCGCTTCCGCCCTGAGAGTGACGTCATCAACCAGTGCCACCATATAGAAATCGGAGAGAGACGCGGGAAAGAGGAAAGAGATTGTGATTTTGGCGTTTTGATATTTGGTTTTGACTTTTTGCCTCCATTGACTTTGATTATCGCTTTGCCCCTTTGGTTTGGTGGCTCGTTGTATATATTTGTAGATAATTTCACTGTATGTTTGTGCACTCAGCAGTAGTAGGGGCGTGGCTGCCATTTATTTTGGGAAGAGGGAATTTATTCACTGGTTTTGGTTTAGGGACTCAGGGAAGGGACCTGGATTTTTGTTTGTGTTTTTTTTTTTTGCAGTTAATCCTCCTGTTGTGTGTGTGTGTGTGTGTGTGTGTGTGTGTGTGTGTGTGTGTGTTAAAATAGAACCTTGAACCATCCTTTTGCTGTTCGGCCGACACTAGACTGGGACGTAACGCCATATTTAAGTGACCACTTTGATTTTCAAGCACAAGAAAGACAACAGCTTTATTATGCAAAGGTGTTCCTTCAGTTAAAAACAGTTTGAGATTTATATCTGCTCATCTTTTTTGAACTACGCTAGAATGCCGCATCCCACCCCGCTGTTAAAAAAAAAAAAAAGTAACTCTGTAACTTTTACTCTGAGTAAATTTTTTCTGAGCTACTTTTTACTTTTACTTGAGTAGATTTTTATAACGGTAACTTTACTTGTACTTCAGTAAAATTTCACTGAAGTAACAGTACTTTTACTTGAGTACAAAATTTTAGTACTCTTTCCACTTCTGCTTAAACCTATGCCACATTCACTGACATTAGCAACAGGGTTTTTTTTAGAAGTCTGAGCATGCCCAAAAGGTACACAGCTTGTGTTGTTCCCATGGGCGGTAGTGATGGGTCGTTCATGAACAATTCGTTATTTCTGAACGAATCTTTAATGTGACTCAGAAGAACGAGTAGTCTCGGAGAGTGATTCCTCCGTTTTCTACATCGCAAAACCTCTGTAGGTTACAGAAATGAGTCGTTACCTTTGAGTCTTCCAAGTCCGAGTCATTCATTCTTGTGTCACGTGACTCCCATAGACACTATGAAGTGGAATAGATTCAAAAGAATGAACGAGTCAGACTAGAAGAGATGTATTAAATCAACATCCAATTCAATCTCTTGATGTTCCTTCCTCTGTATCTGTAGTCAGCACTTCTCCATCTAAATTTGAGATTTCATCCAGGCATCATTAAGAAAACAACATTCTTATAAGAGAGATGTTTGGGCTCTTTTTTTTCTTTACCTTGTTAAGTTAACTTATCTGAAACTGCTGTTGCATGTCAGGTTTTGCCTCTTTCTTCAGGTTGTTAGCTGGTCTTGTGCTACTGTCAGAGGATTCGGTTTGTGTCTTCTCCAAAGTGTTTGTCTGAAAGAAAGTATAAAAGCAAGAAGCAAAAAGTTAACTAAAGGTTGCAACCATAACAGCTTGCACAAATGTCACATAATCACATGTGGCAGGGTAAGTGTTTTGTTTTTATTTGTGGACTTGGTTGGGGCGTGGTTATCCAATTAATGAGGGGAATGCAGTCTAGTTAAGGACCCTTATTTTGACACGTGGGGACTTGTCTTGTGGTTTCTGGGTTCACCTCAACCTGGCGTGTCCCTTCTCGTTCCTGGTTCCCGATTGTGTTCAGTGGAGTCAGCGGGTGAGTCAAGTGGAATATTCGTAGCGGAGTGCACTTTCAGTTACGGCGCCATATTAGGGTGAGAAGGCCGGCCGGTAGATCGATTTGCGGCCCTTGCTGTGAGTAATCATACAGCCTCATGTGGGGTGTTGTTTAACCTAAGAGTGAGGTGGAATATTATAATTCCTAAGCCTTATTCTTAGCTGACAACGCTATATGTGATGCCGTTGCTGTTTTGCTTATGGGTGTCGTGGATCCTTTGCTTGAAACTCGGCTGCCATGTGGGCCGTTGGGCTGGTAGCTACTGTACCGTCTGGTGATGACTGAGGGTTTACCATTTTCAGTTTTGACTTGCTTTCCCGTTTAGTTTTTGTTTGGTTTAGATTGAATTGTCCTGATTGGTATATTGTTCCTTTTTGATGTCTTTGTGTATTATGTTGTGATGTTGAAAGTGTTGTTTATTTTCTGGCTGTGTTAATGTGATGTGCTTATACACTGGTATTGATTGTATATAGGGCCATGAAAAGACTTGTGTCTTAGTCCATATACTAGTCTGTGAAACTGTGTAGTTTATTATTTTTTTTCTTTGTCCGATTATGGTTTAGTGTGGATTGTGTAGCCTTCATTTGTTAACTATTGTGTGTGTGTGTGTTGTTTTTTACTTTCCATTAGGAGCCAGGCATGGTGTGGAACAGGGGAGGCTAGCTGCATTCGTTTGGGTGTGTGCTTCACCGACTGCAGGTGTGCCAACACAATTTTCTTGCAGTGGATACATGGCATTTGATTTGACGTGAATTTGGGTGGGTTTCCAATGATTCCCTGAGCTGCAGCAGCCGGCCTGCTCTGTTCCTGCTAGCCTCTGGTCCCAGAGGAGTAGTCTTATGAAATAATTTATTTGTTTCTGTGTTTCTTGCGAGCAAGTATTTTATTGTTGACCATTTTAATAATAAAATATATTTTGTATTGGTACCCACGCCTCACTTGATTTTTATCCTTGCCTTCGATTGGTAAAACTTATCTGCGTGTCTTTATTGGGAGTATTTCCCTGGTGCCCCACCAGGGTGGTGTAGTCGAATCACATTTAATTCGTAACTTTCTGCCCTTTAGGATGTAGGATTGCCACACACGGATAACCTGAAATTGTGTGTGGAGCTTATGTGGCTCATCAGCATCGTTTTTTGTGTGTCTCTGAGATGTGTTGGAGAATATACATGAAGGTTATACATAAAATATGAGTAAAGCGTAAAGTAGCTGTAAATATAATATAATGGACTGATACACACACACACACACACACACACACACACACACAAATCACTAAAACAGACGAACTAAATAACATCCGGACTGAACTGATAAACACACACATGCACAATCACACTGATCTACAAACACCTTAATTTGTTCATACCTACCTATCTGAACTGCTCTTTGCAATATTTGCACAATAAATTCATTTCACTTTGCTATTTGCACAAATTACTTATTAATCACCCAAAGATAACAGTGAGCATTTGAACAGTATTTTCTTACAGACATCACCGTCTTTAACTTATGAACATGTCATGAAGTTCTCTCTTATAATAAAGAAGTTCTGGTGTTAAATTACTGTCCCACTGAAATATACATTAATAATATATTATATATCATTAATAATAAACTAATGTTACTGTTGGATTAAATGTCATGGATGGTGGATAATATGATGTTTCATATCACTTTGCATATTAATAAGTAAAAATAAATTTTATTTCAATAACTTGTAGGTCATGTGATCTGTTGCCTCAAGATCTTTGGTCTTCTGTCCTGCAGGGGGCACAAACCTCCTGAGACTCTGCGTCCTCATCTGGAGACACTGGGTTCTCTGATCCTTCTATTTCAATCTAAATTGGGCCTGTTGTCCTGATTAGAAGACACTTTATAACACCATCTAGTGGTAGCAGGAGCACAGTACAGTAATTAGTAGAAACATAAGATGGAGTCGATCTCAGTCAACACGTTCTACAGTGGAGTGAGACATAAAAGTAGAATAAATACAAAACCATCAAAAGGTATGTTCAAAACTTGCTTAGTCATGATTAACAGGTGATTAATAATTGATTAGGACGCACTCGTTAGAGGACACTGGGACTTTATAATGATCAGATCGCTAAATGAAGGTAAGGACAAGAAACAGCGAGAGCTTGGAGCGATTTGGAAAGAAACCAACAGTTTACAATAGTTACTGCATTTGGTACAAAGTCCACATTGGTTTTATTTATATTTATTCTTTGATCTATTTCATTTTATTTCAATAGCAGTAAGATTGTTTAATGCAGTTGTAAGAGAGAATGAAGAGGATGTTGAAGATCTTCACACAGACGAAGTTTATTACAGCCTAACAGTAACAGAATACATGCAGCACTCTGGATCCAGGCAAGTCAAAACTGAACACTGAGCTATTTCTGACTGAACCTTTATACCATTTTACACAAACCTTCCTGCTCTTCATGTAAATGAGAATTCACTTTAAATGTAAAATAGATGAAATAATGGAGAGAGAACCTTCTGTTCTCACGTATCTGAATAGACCTGAAGGTCACGTACGGCTCTCGATGACTTCAGCTTGTACAAAAGATGTGTAACTAATTCCACAAATCCACTCAGATGATGAAACATATTGACCTTAAGCAGCTTTTAAACACTTTCAGTGGTGAAGCGGCTGCGTTACTCAGCAATGACCCGCAGCTTGAGCTTCGTTAAGACTCCAACAGCGTCTGTCTCTCCGTCACGGAGTTCACTGTCACCCGATATTAGGGTCCCGCCCCCTTTTACACCATTAGATGGACTGATGTCACTTATCTTCATTTCATCCAATCGGAGCGTTTAAGAAACAAAACAAAGCGGCTACAAGAGATGTGGGTTAGGTTGCATCGAGCACATGTTAACTCTGTACATCTCAAACTAACTTTGTGTCAAACAGTCTGGGTAATCTACATACAAGGCCACGCCCCCTACACACACACACACACACACACACACAGATTCAGTGAGTTTCCTGCGCATGTGGAAGATGTCTGAAGATGTCAGAACGTTCTGGACAGTGGGAGGAGTTTATCTGTGGGAGGAGTTTATCTTTACCTCAGAACAACACACAGAAAACAGAGGAGGAGAATCCAGCAAGCTGTTACCATGAGTGAGTTATTAAGTCTCATATAATCCTTATTCTCATCATATTAAACTCATAGTATTTTATTTTTCCTCATTGTGTCCAGCTTTGGACAGTTCATATGAAACATTGTCTTTCAGTGTCACTTACATAGTTTAGTGTAGCATGTAGATAACACTGCTAACACACTGCCTTATGTAGCTTAGCACAAACATGTTAGCTCCCTGTGGCTAAGCTAATGCCTTATGTAGATTACAGATGGTTGTCAGTATCTGCTGTGGTGTAAATGTTCTAATGTATTTCACTCAGTTTTGTGTAGCTTTAGCTTACGCTAGCTATTTGGTTCAGTTTATGGTTAGCTTATGACTCTGCTATCTATAATGTTATTTAGCACAAACACTTTAGCTCCAGGTGTACAAAAGTCTTTACAGCAAATGTTATGATTGTGTTTTAAAGCCTTGTTTTAGTTAGTTTTCTGTTTACTTTTCATTCTTCAATAACCACGCATTACTGTTATTAATTTGTACATAAATGCTGCTCACATATTACTGCAGCCAGTTTGTAATCAGACTTTAGACATTTATATATTAATAGGTAACTGAAAAATAAATGTCAGAACTTCTTTATGGCCCCAAAACCCCCTACAGATCCCCAATTATTTGATTATTTATTGTTTTATTTGATAACACAATAAGCATCAAGAATTAGTTTACAAATTAATACTAATCTCCTAAAATAATGATGTAGATTTATAGCATATATAATTTATTTATAAGATATAATAGCATATTTCATCCATTAGATGGCAGTAAAGCACTTCTGTTTAGTGCAGGGGTCGGCAATCTTAAACTCTCAGAGAGACATTTCGACCTCTTGGCCACAGAAAAGAAAACAATGGGAGCCACAAAACCATCTAAAATGAAGATAACACTGCATATATATATTTTTTTACTTTATGCTACTGTATGAAATAACATTTTATAAAATTAATGAATTGCTGCTGACAAAGCAAAATCTTTTTTTTTTCAACAAAAAATTTTGAACTACTACTCCGTGTCTATTTGAGTCCTCCTCGTATTTATGAAATAAATAACCAAACTTAAATTATCAACCTGCAGTAAACCAAAAATGCCGTCTGCTTCTGTGTGACACCATCTGTGTGACATTATTATTATTATTATTATTATTATTATTATTTTATCAATTATTTTTATTTTTATTATCAATAATACGAAGAAAGTGACATCAGCGCTGGTGACTTCGCAGGGTGTTCTGAATGGTTCTGAAGTTTTGTCGTTGGAAGTTCCCTTCACCGACATTCAACACAAACGGAGTAGGGAGCACACTGTCAAGTCAAGTCAATTTTATTTATATAGCGCTTTTAACAATTGACATGGTCGCAAAGCAGCTTTACACAATAAAAAGAAGTAAGTTTTTATGCAATGTGTATGAATCAAAATGATAAGATTGTCCCTGATGAGCAAGCCGAGGGCGACGGTGGCAAGGAAAAACTCCCTGAGATGGTAATAGGAAGAAACCTTGAGAGGAACCAGACTCAACAGGGAACCCATCCTCATCTGGGTGATAACGGATAGCAGGAATTGCTCAGCATAATAATGTGTAAGACTGGAAGTTCAGTATAACAGGAGATGTTTTAAAATTAAAATGAGTCCAGTTTGTTCCCGGAGGCTCAGGTAGACTGTAGGAGATTCCAGTCCTGAGCTATCAAACAACTGAAGTCACAGGTCCCCATAGCATCAATCGATGACAGGACAGTCTTCATGGAAACCATCCCCAGCCACCACACGAATCCAGGCAGACCACACGGGAATGTAATCAATCGATGACAGGACAGTCTTCATGGAAACCATCCCCAGCCACCACACGAATCCAGGCAGACCACACGGGGCATCCATGCGACGAGATCTCCAACCAGAAGCAGGACTCCAGGACGGGTTAGACGGCTCCAGAGGGCAGAGGGATCTGGATCACTGGCAACTCAGGAGCGAACATGTATAGCTCAACAGAGAGAGGGAAAGGAGAGAGGGAGAGAGAGAGAGGAGAGAGCAGAAGAGGAGAGAACAGAAAATAAGGAGAGATGGCAGTTAGGTCTGGTCACAGTCAACATGTATAAGGTGAATGTATATTTAGTGCAAAGTGCAAGCAGGGACTCCGGCAGGACTAACTATAACAGCATAACTAAAAGGGAGAGCCAGAAGGAAACACAGACATGAGGGCTCCCTGTGATGTAAAGCAACCAATCACCTCACCGTCAACAAACCTGAGTGATCAATGAGAGTGGGGAGGACAGCATCTAAACATACCAGTTCACCAGAATACTCTACGTCCATGAGTCCCCCAGATCTGCTCCTTTACCTAAGGTTAATCTATTTACAAAAATGCTTGGCTAAATAAATAGGTTTTTGGCCTAGACTTAAACACTGAGACTGTGTCTGAGTCCCGAACATTAATAGGAAGACTATTCCATAACTTTGGGGCTTTGTAAGAAAAAGCTCTGCCCCCTGCTGGTACTGACAGGCAGCCTGCATTCTTTGATCGAAGTAGGCGTGGCGGATCGTAAGACACTAACAGTTCACTCAAATACTGTGGCGCGAGACCATTTAGTGCTTTAAATGTCAAAAGTAGTATCTTAAAATCGATGCGAAATTTCACAGGGACCCAATGCAGTGTAGATAAGACAGGGGTGATGTGCTCGTATTTTCTGGTTCTAGTGAGGACTCTCGCTGCTGCATTCTGTACTAACTGAAGCTTGTTTATACACCTAATTGAACAACCAGACAGTAAGGCGTTACAATAGTCCAACCTAGAGGTGATAAAACCATGAACTAGTTTTTCTGCATCATTTAGTGACAATATGTTTCTTATCTTGGCAATATTTCTAAGGTGAAAGAAAGCTATCCTGGTGATATTATCTACATGAGCTTCAAACGAAAGGCTGGAATCTATAATCACACCAAGGTCTTTTACTGTTGCACTTGATGGAACAGAAAGGCCATCTAAAGTTACAGTGTGATCAGAAAGCTTACTTCTAGCTACTTGTGGTCCTATGACCAGAACTTCTGTCTTATCAGGATTAAGCAGAAGAAAATTAACATCCAATCTCTTATGTCCTGCACACACTGCTGTCCTTTAGCAAACTGGTTTTTCTCATCTGGTTTTGCTGAGACATATAATTGTGTGTCATCAGCATAACAATGAAAACTAATACCATGTTTGCGAATTATGTTGCCCAGAGGAAGCATGTAAAGGGAAAAAAGCAGTGGGCCTAAAACTGAGCCCTGTGGAACACCAAACTCCACTTGAGAACATGAGGAATGGTCACCATCTAAATCTACAAACTGATAACGATCAGTCAAATAGGATCTGAGCCACAAGAGGGCAGTTCCCTTAATTCCTACTACCTTTTCTAATCTGTGAAGGAGAATACTATGATCAATGGTGTCAAAAGCTGCACTGAGGTCCAGTAACACAAGTATAGTGACACAACCCTGATCAGAGGCCCATAGGAGGTCGTTTACTACTTTAACAAGTGCTGTCTCTGTGCTGTGATGAGGCCTAAATCCTGACTGATACAGTTCATTTATGCTATTTCTCTGTAGATGTGAACATAGCTGCTGTGATACTACCTTTTCCAAAATCTTGGAGATAACGGGAAGGTTTGATATCGGCCTGTAATTAGAAAGCTGACTGGGGTCAAGGTCAGGTTTCTTGATTAGCGGTTTAATAACGGCTAATTTAAAGGATTTGGGGACATACCCACTGCTGAGTGAACAGTTAATTACTTTCAACAGGGGTTCTATTATTGCTGGTACTATCTGTTTGAGAAAATGTGTCGGTACAGGATCTAATATACAGGTTGACGATTTTGAAGAAGAGATGAGTGAAATTAGTTCCCTCGCTTCAAGGGGAGTAAAGTATTCTAAGTTCTGATGTGATGTGGTTAGATCATCTGAATTATTTAAATTGTCTGGTTTCAATGCCTGAATTTTTTGCCTAATATTTATGATTTTGTTATTGAAAAAGTTCATGAAATCCTCACTACTGCATGATGTTGTTGTGGAGATTTCTGCAGTGGTCTTGTTTTTAGTTAATTTAGCTACGGTATTAAATAAAAATCTCGGGTTGTTTTTGTTATTTTCTATAAGAGTGGAGAGATACGTTGATCTAGCATCACTGAGAGCTTTTTTATAGTTCAGGATGCTCTCCTTCCAAGCTATTTTGAATAATAACAATTTAGTTTGGCGCCATTTACGTTCAAATTTTCGAGCGGTTTGTTTTAAAGCACGTGTGTGGTCATTATACCAAGGAGCGAGTTTCTTATCTCTAATCATTTTCATTTTAACTGGAGCTACATTATCTAAGATATAACGAAGTGCTGACTCTAGATATTCATTCGCCTGTTCGAGTTCTGTGAAGTCAGATGGCGATCCAATCAAAGTCGATAACTCTGGAAGATTATTGATAAAGCTCTGTGCGGTATTTGATGTAAATGTACGTTTAAGGCGGTAATGCGGTGCTGTGCATACATTATTACTATGACACGCTTTAATCGAGACAAGATAGTGATCTGAGATAACTTCACACTGTGGAATTGTGGTTATATTTCCTATACTTAATCCGAAGGATAATATTAAATCTAAAGTGTGACCTGCTTTATGAGTGGGTCCTACTACACACTGATTTACTCCTACTGAGTCCAGTATGGACAAGAATGCTGTTCTCAGAGGGTCTTCTGGATTCTCAAAATGAATATTAAAGTCGCCAGCAATTAACGCTTTGTCTACAGAAACAACAAGGTTTGAGAGGAAATCTGCAAATTCGCAGAGAAACTCCGAGTACGGCCCTGGGGGTCTGTAAATGATGATTTGCGGGATCGACTGAGCTGACTTTATGCTACTATAGAGAACTTCAAATGCATTAGATTTAAAACTGTGTTTTTGTACGAGAGACAGATTATCATTATAAATAACTGCGACTCCTCCTCCTCTACCAGTTAGCCGAGGCTGGTGTATGTAGCTGTATCCAGGAGGACTAGCTGCATTTAGAGCTACATACTCGTCCTGTTTAATCCAGGTTTCTGTTAAACATAATATATCAAACTCCTGATCTGTGATAATTTCATTAACAATAACTGCTTTAGATGCGAGAGATCTAATATTTAACAGTCCTAGCTTCAGATCAGAGGTGCCGGCTGCGCATTCAGTGTGATCTGAGTTTGTGGTATCTATGTTAATTAAATTACTAAAACAGACTTTCTGAGTCTTTCTAAATGCATGCTTATGTTTAGCTCGGGGAACAGACACAGTCTCAATATGATGAACCCTGAGTGACGCCTCTCTGCAGCTAGCAGACGGTTGGTTTAGCCTGTCTGTCTGCTCCCTGGCCTGGGCTCTGGATTGTCACCGATTAACTAGGCCTCTTCTGAGACTATGTGCTATACTGCAAGAAATGAGAGCAGCACCTTCCCGAGTGGGATGGACACCGTCCCTCCCTAACAGGCCAGTTTTGCCCTCAAAGGTCTTCCAGTTGTCTATGTAGCCCACGTTGTTTTCGGAGCACCACCTGGACATCCAGCGGTTCAGCGACCATAACCTGCTGTAAGCTATGTCGCCACGTCTCATTGCGATGGGACCAGAGCAAACTACTTCTGCAGACATCGCCTTCGCTATTTTAAACACTGTGAAGTGCACTTCAGAATGGAGGTCAGCTCGGGCCTCGAAAACCTCAATAACTCGTGTGCTGGCTGGTGTCACACATCAGTGGCTGTGATGCACATTTTGAGTGACAAAAAATTAAACACGTTTTATTTTAATGTTACTAGATCACCATAATCTTTCAATTTAGAATTACATTTGAAAAAAAATAACGAGCTAAAATAACATTAATTTCAATTAAATACTCATTATTTATTTTCCAAAGTCACAGGGAGCCGCAGCAGAGGGATGAAATAGGCGCGTGCGGCTCCAGAGCTGTGTGTGGACGACCCCTGGTCTAGTAGAAGTTTTTTAATTGACCTGCTGAGGGCGCTGTATTTAGGCAGCTGCTTAATAATAATAATAATAATAATAAAAATATTATTATTATTATCACTAATTATGAAATAAAAATGCCATAATATATAAACAAATAAATAATAATAGAGACACAACTCCTGAATAGTGTTTATGTCTGGAGTTATGATGTGTGTAATTTTGGTGTTAAGTCCTCATCATGTGTTTAACTCTGAATATGAGACATTATTTTAAAATAATGTGTTTATTATGTGAGTTTGTGTATTTATCTGTGTGTTTCTGAGAATAGAATAGAATCTTTATTGTTATTGTACAAGAACAGTGACATTTGATTTGTAATTCCAAAGAAGTCCTAAAATAAACAAAATAAAAACATAAACATGGTGCAGTAGAGCAGTATACACTTGTGTGATATAAATTTTTCCCTGCATGTGATTTACTCAACTCAAACACAGATCATCACAATATACAAAAATAGACATTAAAGCACTTTCATTTCATTAATTGTATAAAAATAGATGATTGTTACACAATAGGAGAAAAAGCAAATAAAACTCTGCATAATGCAAAACATTGAAATGTTCACATTCTACAAGTCTAAAAAGTCACCTTTGCTTGTTTATCGCTTATTAAGATGTAACATTAAAATTAACGAGCCATCACTCATTAAAAAGTGAGAATATTGAATAAAACCTGAGATCACAAAACAAACATCTGAGAATATTAAAGAAATATTAGATTATTAAACAAAATCCTGAGAATAAGGAAAGTAATTGGAGCGTTTGAAGGAAACCTGAGAATTTCACATGAAAATCTGAGAATACGTAATGAAACTTCCAACATACACAGCTCCCTAATAGAGACTGCAACAAAACATTCATTTCAATGATATGTCTTATAGTTAAACACACAGCATGAAACCTATACGCATATATTGCTGGCATATTGTTTACAAAGACAAGATATTCAGATGAATTGTCAGAAATGTGTTGTAAAAGGAAAGCTGGAAACATTTGGTTAAGTAATAATGGAGCTGATTTAACTCTCCCTAATCTATTTGCTAATAACAAGGTGAGAAAATGAAGACGGTTCAGAATGCATGAAATTATTGGAAGTAGAATCAAATCACTGTTTGTGTTTATAAAAGTTGAAATGTAATTTCCTGAGAAAAGGCCTTTGGGGGCGTGTCTCAGTCACATGGTCCCTGTCTTTCTGAGATTTCTCCTCCACCTCATCATATTCTGTAAAATAAACACATTTACCTCTTTAATATATCCTTTGTATTGGATTAATAGTCATTATTTTGTAAAACCTTCAAATACAGTAAATGATGCACTATGTAGGATTTCTTTGATCTTTAAACAATAAATGAAGAGAATAGAGGACATTTATCAGATGAGTTTTCTTAATATTAACACAGGCCATGTGTATAAGATGTGATCGAGACGTCCATCAAATTTCACATCATTTTACAAACTGATTCAAAACAATAATACATTTTCTATAGTATTACATTTCTATTGTCCTGTTAAATGTTTGGAATAAATAGATTCCAGTCCTTACAAGATTGTGTTTATAAAACTGTGGAAGTAAAAGAGCCATAAATATCCAGGTCTTATCTAAAGTGTGTAATAAATCTGGCTGCACTTGTTAAATGACAGAACAGAGATTTGTTATAAAAACAGTAAGCTGATGTTTATATTATATATCACAGGTAATATTTACAGTAGGTCTTATCTAAACCCTTTAATAAATGCACTTGTTAAATGACAGAACAGAGAGAACATTTGTTGTAAAATCTCTTCTGAAAGTTGATATTTATTATATACCATATAGAATCTAATCATATAGAATCTAATCATATAGAATCTAATCTTTGACTTTGCTGCCTGTGCACTTATGTACATTACAGAATAAACAAGAAGTCACTCACCTTCTGTCTCTCCTCCATCCTGTTCCTCAGTGATGACATCATCATAATCTTCTGGATTGTCTAATCAACAAAGAAATGAAGAAGTAATAAACCAGTGTGTGTGTTGCTCTTATAGTAAAATACTGAGTTACTGAGTAGAACAGGACGTTTCTATGAACAATAAAAGCTAACAGACATTTAAATTTGTGAAGTTGTGAAATTAAAATAGGAAGATTTAATGCAAATGAAGACCTAAAAGAAACTATTTAAATATAGATTATTAAATGATAACAGTTATTACACTGAAAGTTTCTGACGAATGTTTTTCTTGATGTTTTATTGTCTACCAGCTGCTGTAGTGAGAAAAAGGATTAACCAATAGGAATGGTGCATTTTCCCATTAGTGTGTGAAAGCTACGAGCCAGAGATCTCCACTATAACCACTGAGATATGGAGCTGAGAGCTGATGAAGTCGCCTGCTGGAGCTTCACTGCAGTAAGAGGAAAATAAATTACATCACTGTTTATAAGAAGGAGAATCTTGGCCTTCTTCAACATGCTTATTTAGTTATTCATTAAGTTTTTCAATAAAACTATTATTATAAATGTATTTCATGGTAACATTATTAATATTTGAAAAAATTGTGTCATGTTAAAATCTCATATCAACCTTGGGTTTATTTTGTTTTATATTCTCACCAAATCTAGAGTTATCAGAAAAATACAAAATGTGTTGCAAAATGAACTAAAATAAAATTTATCTTCATTGTAAAACTAAATAAATAAATAGATAAAGATATTGACAACTTGCTTTCCTATGTGACTCTAAGGTGCTATTTGCATGAAATATTATTTAAAGATAAATAAAGGTTATATTTATATTTTTTATTTCTTTTATATATTGTTGTTAATTAATAATGTAATATTACATGAGTGTAAGTGCTATATGTACATATATGGAGCTCTTCCCTTCCTCAGTGGCAGTACCACTCTGGGCCAGTAGGGGCGCATGTTTTTTTAGGGGCGTGAATCTCATTTAAGGGCTTAAAATCTTGACTTTATAACACGTTGCTTCTTTTCATCAAAATTTTAAATTCAGTTTGGATTTGTTCGAGTGCTACTTTTATAGAAATTAATAATTATATGTTTTAAAGAATAGATTAAATAAAAAATCTATTGAATGTTATTAATTATTGTTCAATGATACTAATGTAGCAGCATTAAGAAAGCAAATATATACTGTGTATACACATATAATACACACATAGGAAAGAGAAAATCAATCTATATTATGGGTAAGTAAAAGAAAAGTGTAAGTGACTCTTAAGATAAAAAAAAATAAAAACAATTTTATTTAAAATTAATTATTTAAAATTTTATTGTTCTTAAATGAAAATTTATTAAATAATTACAATTGAAAAAATTCAATAAAAAATCAAAAGAAAATCTCGTGTAATTAATTCCCCACATTATGAGTTGTTGAGTTCTTTTAGATGTGAGTGTGACTTGTGTGAAATGCAGCAGACGAGATGTTGATGTTAATCAGCATTTAGCGTCTCAGCACTGTGAGCTCTTGGAGCTACACTTTACTACACTTACAGCAAGACTTTGTTGTTGTGTGTTTGTTTTTCATCAGTTAATGTGGAGCGTCTGCTGTACACGTCCCTGTGGATGAGCTGTTACTATAGAAACCATAATGTAGTGGAACGAGTGCATTAATATAAAGCTGTGATTTACAGCTGCAGTGCTGTCAGAGCTGCTGTTCTAGAAAATTCATCAACATCAATCAGAATGCAGAATTCAGCATGCACATTGTTTAAAGTTGATTCTAGAAATGTTTAAGCTGATGTTTTTGAATAACAGAGAAACTCCCTGACCTGTGGTGATGTTTGTGTTTGTTTCAGCGGTAACTGCATCATCATAGTTCTCGGACACGTCCTCTGTCAGAATGTAGAGATAAAAGCTATTAAATCCACAGGAATGTCATTAATGATCATTTGGATGCTTGTGGATGCAACACTGTCACATTATTATCATACCTGTCAGTAGAACTGACTTCTGATCAGCTGTAATGGCCTCATCATAATTCTCAGCTTCATCCTCTACACCAAAACACAGAGATTTAAAGAGATTGAAAGTTTACTGAAGTGGCAGTTTGTACAAAATGACATCGTATGACGTGTGTGTGTGTGTGTGTGTGTGTGTGTGTGTGTGTGTGTGTGTGTGTGTGTGTGTGTGTGTGTGTGTGTGTGTCCCAAATCCCCAAAACAGAAACACACCCTCCAGGTTATCAGGGATGGGTCCAGCAGTGACGGCATCATCGTAGTCCTCTGGTGGCTCGACTCTTCCTGTATCACCTAAATGAAATAAAAGCAGAGGCTCTGTACAAACAGCTCCATCACATTCTGACCTCATGCTTTAATGTCAAGTCACTCAATTGATCTGATCAGTTAACAACTGCACCCACTTATGAAGTCACTGGTGTCGATGACATCATCATAATACTCCGCCTTTTCTCCAAACCCAGACTTTACTGGAAAAAGAAGAGTTTGTGTGTTTGGGCTTTTAAACACATTTATACTCAATAAAATCCTCATCCAAAGAAGCTTTGATAAATGTGATAAGAAGGATTTCAGAAGCTTCAAGTAAGATAAGGTTGATTGTGAGATCTCATGTGTCAGCATTAAAACACTGGAGTTACTGTCATTCTTCTATACAATACATCATAATCACGTCTCAGAAAGGACACATTTAGTCATTTCTGATTTTTAATTGCAGTTCGAATATCTTTCAGTTAATGGAGTTAGACAAACTCACACTCTGGCCTTTTTTACCTGAGAGAAGCTCATCATCCACATGCTCATACCCAGAATGCAGTTCTTCAGAGAGGAGACTTCCTGTTAGAGGAGAGCAGGACAGGCATCAGACACACACACACACACACAAGAACTCTGATTCAGAAAAACACATGTTCACTATAAAGTGTTAGAACATCCGGCAAATAAGATACATGTCACATAAACACACATACGCACACACACACACACACACACACACACCGGGTGTAAGGCAGGGAGAGGGGGGGGGGGGGGGGATGCAACTGCACAGGAAAGCCTGCACGCCTGCATGCACGCTCACACACACACAGGCCTTTTTCAGATGTATGATATTTGGAGTTTTATAAATATAATACAGTCTTTATTCATAACAGACAGTCTTTTTGTCCAGTGGCCACATTGTCAGATATTTATCTCTCTATTTATCTCTTTATCTCTTTCTTTCTGTCTGTGTGTGTGTGTGTGTGTTTATGGCGGTGCTGAAGGGGACTTCACCCAGGACACCATACACACTAGAACCTCCACTGTTTGTGTAATTCAGACACACCTCACCTTTATGTAAATGTTCCTCACGGTTTCATTCAGACAGGCCTCGAGACCGCGCGGTAAAAGACACAGTACAAGTGTGAGATCTTTGATATTCTCGTGAGATTCTATTGTACAAGTGACGTCTAACAAAATTCATCAAAAACTCTCCAAACAACCAGCCGAGGTCGGAAATATTCTAAAGCAAAAACCAACAATCAAAACGACACTATGGAGGAACTAGAGTGTGTTTCTCTGTGATTTTACATTTTTACTAGAACTGGAGAGAGAGAGAGAGAGAGTGTGTGTGTGTGTGTGTGTGTGTGTGTGTGTGTGTGTGTGTGTGTGTGTTCCACTATGGGGGAACTAAAATGTCAAAACGCTGTCAAATGCTAACCCACACCGCCGTCACAAGTTAACACGTCAGATGCTAACATACGCTAACACGCGGCCATCACATGCTATCAAAGGGCCGTCACACTCTTTAAAAATCTTTTTTTTGGATCTGAACCATATATACTGCATTAGTCTCTCTCTCACACACACACACACACACAGGGAGTAAGGCAGAGAGAAGGGGGATGTACCTGCACAGGAAAGCTTGCACACACACACACACACACACACACACACACACACACACACAGGGTGGATTAAGTGACAGCTCCCCGGGGTGACATCCTGCCAGCGGCGGCACTGATCTGAACGCTCAGGATGGTGATAACATTTGCATGATGAGTTTTCTATCAGTCTTTTGCCTGCCACATATTTTCATGTCAGCGTGTGGGACATTAATCTCCAGCCCTGATTGTCTGTGTGTGTGTGTGTGTGTGTGTGTGTGTGTGTGTGTGTGTGTGTGTGTGTGTGCGTCCTGACCATGTATTGGCACCCAAAAGAAAAATCAGGACTGTTACATGTTACCATGATGGGAAGAAAAAAATATTATGATTATTTATTTATTTTGTTTCAAATGTGAGAGGTGTTTTTTTATTTTTATTTTTTTTGGTGCCGCACTAAAGGACTGATTTCCTCGGCTGCCACACACACAAGATCCGGCTCTGCATGTGCTGTGGAGGAAGAATTCAGGTTCAAGTGTGTGTGTGTGTGTGTGTGTAAGTATGCTTTCCTGTGCAGGTGTCCCCCCCCCCCCCCCCGCCTTCTCTCTGCCTCACTCCTGTTTTGTGTGTGTGTGAGTGTGTGTGTGTGTGTGTGTGTGTGTGTGTGTGTGTGTGTGTGTGTGTGTGTGTGTGTGTGCACATATCTATGCGTGTTTAAGTAACATGTATTTTATTGGCTGTAAGTAAAAAACTAAGTCCTCATAAATCATTATTATTAAATGTCCCGATAAACAGTTTATACTGAATCTGTGTTTCTTATTTTTATGGATCACTTTTAATACACAAGTCAGAACTACATGGAACATTTTGAGTTTAAAATCCACAGAACAATGAGGCTGAGGAGCTTTACTCACTCTAAGCTTTTCAGCACACACTCATATTAAACTATCTCAACTTGTGTGTGTGTGTGTGTGTGTGTGTGTGTGTGTGCGTGTGTGTGTAAACTATAAATGACAGTACATATTAACTGTATTATGAATAAACTATGATTTACTCTGTAGCACTTCAGTGTTATTGGTTTGACTGGTTGCACTGGTGTATAAAGGTAGATGTACATTTCCTGAGGTGATGTCCAATATCCCCATCCCTCCCCTTCTCAAACTTCTGAGTGAGAGACCTTCACAGTTGGTCCTCTGCCACACGGATTTGGTTAATTGACCCACATGGTGACATGAAATGCAATGAAGTGCAAACAAGCGATAGAAAATCGATCATTTTTAACTTTTATTTCTTTTTTCCCCCTCGACAAGATGCCTCCCTGGGAGAACACATTCCACTTATTTTTATAGATGTAAGAATAATAATAAAAGATAATAATAATGAATCAGACTGGATTTGTGTGAAAATCTTGCTTTAACCACTGAGTTTGCATTGAGGTGTGTATTTAGTATCGAGTGATTTGATCATTTGCATGCAGTGAATTTCAGCTCCAAGTTGAACTAGAATACAATAAGTGTGATGTAGAACAGTCCACATATCACTCACCTCTTTGAGTGGAGCTCGTGATTCTTCTAGTGATGTATCTGTGGTTGATCTCCTCATAGACTGCCTCAGGCTGAGTCTTACGCCTCGTCTTAGAGACAACTGGGAGTGCAGAATAATAATAACAATAATAATCATCATCATCATAATCATAATAATCATAATAATAATCATAATAATAATCATAATAATAATCATAATAATAATCATAATAATAATAATAATAATAATTGGTGTTGTAGAGAAAATAAAGTGTGTGAATGTGTGGTACCTCTCCTGAGCACTCTGTTCTGGTAAAACAGTACCAGCAGAAGCACTAAGGCCAGGAAGAGCAGCGTTCCCAACACAAAGAGAACCAGTGGAGGGGTGGGCGGAGCTACAGCTGATGGAGGATTTGGAGCGGCTCTTCCTGAAGTCACAAACACAGAAGAGGATCTTGATACGAGAAAAATGCTGAACAGTAGCAAATATTGTAATGTAACAAATATCCATACCTGATGTGGTGGTGGTGGGTGTAGCAGTGGACACGGTGGATATGTCTGGATTTACATAAAGAAAAAGAAATAGCAATAAATATTTCAATTTGGTGTCTGACACTTTAAGTTAAGATTTAAGATTATAAATAAATGTTATCGAGTCTTAACAATGTGAGAAAAGTGTAGTGAGTGGAGAGAGAAAGCTGAAAAGTTAGCACACCCCTCTGAGCTGCACAGGTGACTCCAGCAGGAGAGCAGTCAGTGTGTTTCTTCAGGGAATGATGACAGTCCCACAGGTGAATCTCATCCCCTCGACACTTCACTCTGTTCAGCCAGATAGTCCCTTCACCAGGACCAAAGCTAACATTCCTATCAGCACTCAGCGCCGAGCCACAGCCCAGCTGTCTGCACACCACCTGAGCGTTCCTGATGTTCCACTGATCATCACAAACGGAGCCCCACGTAGCGTTATGATACACCTCCAACCTCCCAGAGCAGCTTCCCTTTCCTCCTCTCAGCCTGAGAGACCAGCGCTCTACATCACACACAGCACACATGGTCGAGTTTAACACAAACAGGTATAACAGGTATCACTGATCACTGAATAAAATGATTTAAAGCTTTGGGTTCTGTTTACTGCTCTGTTGCTTTGATTTTCATGAAATATGATGAAGACTAATGACCTCAGGATGATTCAAGAAAGTTCTTGACAATAATTGTATGAATACAGATGAAATGTCTCCCGTCAGTAACAAATGCAGATGAAGAACAGCACTAAAAGCTTTTCCTTATATTTCCTTACTTGAGCAGTGTTTCTGAGAGGGAAGTGAAGAGCACTTTTCTCGTGTACGTCGAGACTCTTCATCATCTGCAGTAATAAAATACACACATTAATGAAATGTTACACATGCAGGTTTATCTCTCAGAGCAGACTTTTATCAGACTTTTTACTTTATATCTCAGTAACATTAGTTAAACACTATTCACACTGAAACACTGCAGTTTATAGCAATGTACAGAACCAGAGAAGTCTGACTCCACCCACCTGTGCAGGTAATATGAGCCACCTCATCACTATTATCACATCTGTTCTGTCCCCAGGGTGAAGATGGACACTGCCACAGATTAGAGTCGTGTTTCCTACACTTCAGATGATCCAGCCAGTTAGGAGCAGATTTGACTCTTGCTTCAGTGGTTGACAGACTGTCACGTCTTCCACAGTTCAGCTCTCGACACACCATGTTTACTGTCTCATCATCCATCTGATTGTGACACACATTACCCCAGGTTCCATTGTAGAACACTTCCAGATTCCCCTTACAGCCCTCTGTGAGTCGCAGCTCTTTAAACTCTAGTGAGAGAAGAACAACTTATTAACTTTGTCTATATTTAACTTGTAACAGGTTGAATCTCAGTCATCACACTGTACCTGAGCACACGACTCCTACGTCCTCCTGGTGACCACATTCCCCCTCTTCACTCAGCTGAGATGTGCAGTTCCACAGGGACGTCTCGTTCCCCTCACACTCCACCTCATTCAGCCATATGGACCCAGTTCCAGGACCAAACCAGGCTGGTATGTGGGTACTGAGGGCCACTCCACACTGCAGCTGTCTGCACACCACCTGCGCATCCTCAATATCCCACGAGTCATCACACACTGTCCCCCACGAGCCGCTGTGGAAAACCTCCAGCCTTCCTGCACAGTCTCCCCCAGAACCAACCAGCCTGATGGAGCTGGGGTCTGGGTTCAAGATACCTGTGGTAGGGACCAAAAAAGTCCAAGTAATTTAGCTAATTTTGGCAATCTTATATAATTCCTCTCCATAATTAATAGGTCATTAAAAAACACCTGTGTACCTGAGCAGGTGATGTACAGCTGTTCCCCGGAGCTGCAGTTGACAGGTTGTGCACTGCTGCAGTTCCCCAGATGAGCTTCACTCCCAGAGCAGCTGAAACCCGTTACACACATGTGTTTGTGTTCAGTGGTGGATGGAGAGGAGCGGTAGTTCAGCACAGAGCCACAGCCCAGCTGTCTGCAGAGCACAGACGCCTCAGACAGACTCCACGAGTCCAGGAGAACTCTCCTCCAGTCCTGCCTGAAATAAATCTCCACCTCCCCCTGACACTCGCTCCCTCCAGACAACCGCACTCGCCCCTCATGAAACGCCATGGATGATCCTGAAGCAGAAGAAGATCATTTAAATATTCTAATGAACACTGAGTTTATTCACTAACGTGGTGTAGGTGAGGTTAATATCTCACCATTACAGATGACTCCAGCATCGTGTTTATGAGAGCATGCAGCTCGACTCCATGATGAGATGCCACATTGTGATAGGTGTGTCTCATTCCCCTGACAATCAAACACATCAGCCCAGATGTGGCCACTCCCCTCCCCAAACCAGTCCACCCCCACCACAGCCACAGCACTCCCACAATCCAGCTGTGCACAGAGAACATCTGCAGCTCTCATATCCCAGCTTACAGCACAAACTGTGCCCCAGTCACTGAGGTACTGGAGCTCCACTCGACCAGAACAGGAGTCCGGTCCGTTCACCAGCCGCGCCTCTGTGTGACCTGAACAAACAGCCGAGAGCTCAGTGAAAGAGGAACATTAACAAAGACACCTTAAAGTTTGATTGACAGGTATGTGGTCTCTATTTAAACAGAAGTTAAATCATGATACTTAACCAGAACATATTAATCCCACATCGTTGTCATGGGAGCAGTGTGAGTGTTTGAGTGAAGATGATGTGGGACAGAAGTAAATCTGAGATTCATTTCCTCTACACTGAAGCTCCTCTGTCCACACCTGACCCTCCCCTCGGCCAAAAGCAGCTGATCCCAGCACCTTCACAGGAATCCCACAGCCCAGCTCTCGACACACAACCTCTGCATCCTGCTGGTCAAAGTCAGCATCACACACTGTGGACCAGGAACCTCCATGAAACACCTCCACTCTCCCAGAGCACCGGTGAGGACCAGCACTGAGTCTCGGCATTCTGTGATCTGTGTTTCATTAAATTGTGTAAATATTGTGCATGTTTCAGCAAAACAGAATATCAGAAGAAAAAAATATATATTTGCTGTAAAATTGAACTCTGATAGCCGAGTTTCTCTAATGTGGAATAAAAGTCTCTCATTTGTGTATAATTACAGTTAAACTTTAAATATGTAACAGATATATTTAGTTTAGTGTAATGTTATGTATCTTATGGATGGGAGAAAAAAATCGTTCTTATGATATTGTAAAAAAAAAAAAAAAAAAAAATCATAGAGACTCTTCTGACCATCAGGTGGGGAAAAAAAATTGTCTGCTGCCTGATTAAATAAATTTAAACTCGTTCCTCTGTTCACTATATCACCATCATCATGACTTGGCAGTTGACTGAGATGTGTTTTAGATTTTAGAGATTTTATGGTCAGATTTCATCACAGCAGCTTCTACATTTCTGTAGTTTAGTAAAATGGGAACATGTTCCCCCTCGTCTCACTGCAGCTGACTCTGCTAAATCTGCTCTGTTTAGGGTTTTGCTGATTCCTGGCCACAGACTTGAAGCTCCGCAGTGTGAAATGACTCTTTTTACTCTCCTGTGGCATTTTTGTGAATGAAACTTTCCCACAAACAGAGTGGACCAGGAGCCTTAGATGAGGATTTTAGGGCTGTTGATGATGTGAAGATCAAATCTCATGTACGCGCTGCTCTTCATCAACAGGTGCCACTAATCAGTCTGAAACCAGGGATTTACCACAAGTGTGTGCAGTTTAATGAATCTGATGTGAAACACTCGTATAAACACCATTCACAGAGAAACGCCAGAGGAATTTAATACAAGAGTAAGAAAATGTTCCTGCATGAGGCCGATGTGTTTGTGTCTGTGTTTTATAGTCATTAGTCAAGTTTAGGAGGCAAATAAATTATATCAAATGTCAAACTAACATAATTTAAAACAATATACAAAAAGAAAAAACAGGTGTTATTTGTTAAATTTACTCAGATTTGTGTTTAAAATACTGTACAACCTCCACAATAAAATACCTGCAGATTAATTTTGTGCCAATCTGTTAATTTCATAACTGTTATTAATTTATTTCTAGACAAGTTTCTTTATTACTAATAAAATTATATTAATTAAAACATTTTTATTGAAGATTCTATTGATATTTTAATTATTTATTATAAATTAATATATATTATTTATTATATTCTGTTATTAGTGAAATTCTAGTCAAGTATTTATTTACTACTAATAAATCTTTTTTACTAATTAAATTATATTAATAAAAAGAAAATCAGGGGTTTATAATGAAGCTCCTGCAAATGGACCCTTACTCAGGCTCAGTCAGCTCTTTGGTAGAGTCGCAACAGGGTTTACATTTAAATAAAGACAAAATGGAATTCAAATAATGTGTGGATATAATTACAGTTAAATCATGCTGAGAATCTCACTCAGTGTTTTTATTCCCTAAATTCAGTAGTTTACCTGAGCAGGTCACTCCAGCATCTTCACCATGACCACAGCCATAATGTTCCCCTCTACCACTTGACCCACAGCTCTTCAGTGTCGACTCTGATCCTCTACAGCGCACACCAACCATCCAGATTGGTCCTGATCCTGGTCCAAAGTGAGCATTCTTATGTACATTTACAGCCTCCCCACAGCTCAGCTCTCTACACACCACTGCAGCATCGTTCATATCCCAGCCATCATCACACACTGTTCCCCACTGTCCCTCCTGATGAACCTCCACTCTCCCAGCACAGCGACTTCCACCATTCACCAACCTCACACTGTCTGAGAGAGAGAGAGAGAGAGAGAGAGAGAGAGAGAGAGGGGTTATTATCTATTATCACACACACACACACACACACACACACACACACACACACACAATACCTATTTTTCGTATATTTTATATATTCTATTCTTTCATGACTTTTATTAAAAGATCTATCTGTAATGTAATTGTCGTCTCTAGTGCAGTTTATTTCATGGTAGTGGAATCTTTCTATTCAGGTCATGAACAGTCGTATAACCACCTGATTGAGTTTACAAATCATTTTTAGAACGAGTGATTCTTTTTAAATTCAGTGATTATATTATTTATGTTTTCTAGGTTTTATATCTTTCACTTGGATGTTAAAAGTTGCACTGAGTAGAAACAGCTGGATAAAACAATCAGACTACAGAGCAACAAAATCTGATTATTATGAAGGGGGGCGGGGTCCTTTCTATACCCACTGTGTGTGTGTGTGTGTGTGTGTGTGTGTGTGTGTGTGTGTGTGTGTGTGTGTGTGTGTGTGTGTGTGTGTGTGTGTGTGTGTGTGTGTGTGTAAAAGTATTGGCCTGTATTTTTTTTTGCATATTCATCACATTTAAACGATTCTGATGATTAAACACATTTTAATATTATATAAAGATAATCCAGTTAAATACAAAATGCAGTTTACACATAATGATTTCATTTATTAAGGAAAACGCTGCATAAACCTGCCTGGCCCGGTGTGAAAAAGTAATTGCCCCTAAACCTAATAACTGATTGTGCCACTCTTGCCTCTTCACATCACTGTGGAGGAATTCTGAGCCGCTCTTTATACAGAATTGTTTTATTTCAGCCACACTGGAGGTTTTACGAGCATTAATGACCTGTTTAATGTCGTGTCACAGGATTTAAGACCGGACTGTGATTAGACCTCTCCAAAACTTTAGTTTATTTATTTATTCAGAGGTCATTCAGAGGTGAACGTGCTGGTGTGTTTCATTGTCCTGCTGCGTAACACAAGGACACTTGAGCTTGAGGTCATGAACTGATGATCAGACGTTCTCCTTCAGGATTTTCTGCTAGAACACAGAATTCATCCTGAAGCTGTAAAGCCCCAGACCATCACACTACCACCACCATGTGTGACTGTTGCTATGATGTTCTCTTTATAAAACACTCTGTTAGTTTTACACCAGATGTAACGGGACACACACCGTCCAAAAAGTTTAACTTTTGTCTCATCAGTCCAGAGAATATTTGACCAAAAGTCTTAATCAATCCAGATGTTTGTTCTTCGTGTTCTTTTTGGTCAGCAGTGTCTTTCTCCTCTGAACTCTCCCATGGACGCCATTTCTGTCCTCAGTCTCTTTCTTATTGTTGAATCATGAACACTGACTGTAACTGAGGCGAGTGAGGCCTGCAGGTCTTTAGATGTTCTTCTGGGTTCTTTTATCAGCTCCTGGATGAGGCGTCGTTGTGCTCTTGGAGTAATGTTGGTAGGACGTCACTCCTGGGAAGGTTCACCACTGTTCCAAGTTTCCTCCATTTATGACTGATGGTTCACTGGAGTCACAACACCTTAGAAATGTCTTTGTAACCCTGATACACCACAATTACTTTGTTTCTCATCTGTTATTAAATTTCATTACATCGTGTTTCTTTTTGAGATCTTTTCGAGAGATTCACTTTGGTTCTATTTAAGTGATTTCCTGATTCAGTCTCTCAGTAATCAGGTCTGTGTGTGTCAAGTGGAATTGAACTCAGCTTTACAAAAAATAATTGATTAATCTCAGATAACTGATTTTTCACACAGGGCCAGGCAGTTTGGATGTATTTTGTCCTTAATAAATTAATTAATAATTTAAAAACTGCATTTTGTATTTACTCGGTTTATCTTTGTGTTGATGATTTCAATAATTTAACTGTGATAAATATGCAAAATATATATTTAAAAAAATAGAAGGAGAAAATTATTTTTCTCATATATACATGATAGTCCCTGTTGATGAAGTGAGAAGTGTGTGATGTGTTAGTGTGAATAATGAGTGTGTACTTACCAGCTGCTGTGAGTGTGAGTGTGGATGAGAGAAGAATAAAAGTCAGACAGATTTCCATCTCCCTCCTCACTGTACACGATGTGTTCACCTCCACTCACCCAGAGAGACAGAGAGAAGTGTGTCCCCTCACTCAGCCCCCTACAGAGAGAGAGAGAGAGAGAGAGAGAGAGAGAGAGAGAGAGAGAGAGACCAATCACACTCAACATCACCTTATTAGAAAAAACATCATACAGACTAAATAACAAATCAGAGGCGGCATCTTTCACTTTCTCCATATATATCAATATAACATCAGCGCTGATGAACAGAGCTCCGCCTCCTGTCTCTGAGGGGTGTGACTGATGAACAGAGCTCCGCCTCCTGTCTCTGAGGGGTGTGACTGATGAACAGAGCTCCGCCTCCTGTCTCTGAGGTGTGTGATGATGAGAGTCGACCACATCACACACTGATTTCAGAGAGAGGAAGCACTCGGCTGTCATACAGCATTAATGCCTGACACCTGCACAGAGCAGATACACACACACACACACACACACACACACACACACACACACACACACACACTCGAGCTCAAGTCCCAGGTCACTCAGGGAACTTCAAGTCAAGTCAAGTCGGCTTTTATTGTCATTTCGTCCATATACAGTTCAGTACACGAATAGACGAAACAACGTTCCTCCAGGACCAACATGCTACATACAACATAAATTAACAAAAACTAACTAGCTAGCTAACTAAGAAACCTAATTAACTGACTAGCTGAGACAAAACAGATTAACATTATAAATGAACAGAAACTATCTCAGTTCTATACAGAAAAGACGACATAAAGTAAAACAGCCTGGACACTCTGGACACTCTGGACATGGTGGAGTCCATCACAGGGACAAGCATGCACACAGATACATTTGACTATAAAATAATTAGAACATATAGTATACACTAAAACCTTAAAATTGTTATTAATAATAATAAATTATTAGTGTATTGTTCACAACAGTCCACAAGATGGCAGTAAAGTACTTCTAACCTGACACTTCTGTAATTATTATTTTAAAAAAAGTAATGGTACAATAATCGAGTTACAATAAAAATAAATAAATAAATAATAAAATAAAATCCTGCTCATTCATGTGAAATTTGCAAGAAATACTTTAAAACACAAACTTCATATGGTCCATCTATATCGAGAAGGAATATGGAAGCAAATTAGCATCATAATTATTTGGATTATATCAGACTTTGAAAAAAACATTTTGCAATTGAATCACTGTTGAATTGTTAGTTTTGAAATGTAAATATTACTGAATTTATTAAACTGAAATATTTTACTTTAAAAAGCAACATCTTTAAATTTATGCTCTGAATTTCACATGAAATTCTCATTAGTCCATTTCAACCTGTAAAAGTCTTGTTTAATCCACATTTAATTGAATATTCTGAAATTCAGATAGGAGTAAAATTCACTACAGGAAAATCAATCTGAGGGCAGCGGGCCGGTCAGTCACCTGCAGTGTTACACTAATTATATACTGTCAGATATTCTAGTCATTTTACTGTCATAAAGGAATTTAGTCAAAGTTTAGCTAAAGTTGGGATTAGAGAGAATCAGACCCAGACTGATGTTTATCTCTCACACACACACACACACACACACACACACACACACACACACACACACACACACACACACACACGAGAGAGAGAGAGAGGTTTTGAGGTTTTAAACTCACTTTATTATGTCAAATAAGTATTACAATTTATATACAAATTATTAATTAATATTGTGTATGTATACATAGAGAGAGAGAGAGAGAGGTGTAGATGTAGATAGACAGATTATATATACACACAAACACAGACCTATATACTGTGTGTACACAAACATGCACACACACGTACACAGACGAAATCAACATGCATACATACACACGTATTCACACAGACGCACGCGTAACACACACACACACGCACACAGTATTTACATATTTACACTTTCTTTTTAAACACACACACACACACACACACACACACACACACACACTACTATTAACAAGACTTTCTTTTTTTTTCCTGTTTTAGTTTTTTTTTGTCCATTAGTTTACAGTTTTATTTACAGTTTGTTGTTTGGTTTCAGCTGTTGTCCGTTTTCTCTTCTTTCTGAATGTCGGTTGTTTTTTGCAGTTCTGTTAACGTTTTTACTACCAGTTTCTTCTGTGTTTTTGACAGCTGTAGCAACAGGTTGACCTGCTCCTCGATGTCTACAGGTGTGTGTGTGTGTGTGGGTGTGTGTGTGTGCGGTGCTGCACTCGGCCTCTTCACTCTCCTGTACCGCGGCGCTCTGAGTCTGACTGCAGGTTTTCCGTTTGGTTGTGGGTTCTGTGTCGGTCGTCTCCTCCCGTTTTCTCCTCGGTTTTGTTGTCGTGGTGTCTTTAGGTGTCTGTGGCGGTGCGCTGGTCTGCGGTGTTTCGGTGCGGACGTTGGGGGCGTGGTCACTGACAGCGCTGAACACTGTACCGGCGTCAGGTTCTGCGCTCGCGCTGTGTACAGTGGTACCGGTGTCGGGTTCAGCGCCGAGCGCAGGGTGTGTCTCAGTGCTGCCCGTGTGTTCAGGACTGACCCGTTGGAGTCCGGGTGTGTCGGCGTGGCCCGCCGCAGGCACGGCCTCCTCGGTGTTCCCCCGCTCGCCGTCCTCGCGCCGCTGCCGCTGTTTCCCGGCCGTGTCGCCGCGCGAGCTCCACGGCTGCACGGCTCCGTGTGGACAGCTCAGTCGATTATGACCGACGTCCCCGCACTCGAAACACCTTAGCGGCTCCGTGGTGGCGAAGACGGTGTAACTGTTATTCCCGTCTTTAACTTTAAAGTTAACGTTCAGTGGTCCCTCATGGTGGTTTAAAATCATCAGGACTTGTCTCCGGAACGACAGCACGTGCTTCACGCTCGAGCTTTTACACCCGAGCGCGATGGGCTTCATGGGGCCGGTGAATTTCCCAAAGCGCACCAGCTCCCCCAGTATCTGCTTGTCCTTGATGAACGGGGGACGTTGGAGACCAACACTCGCGTCGCTGGCACAGACAGAGGGGTGACCTGGACCGTGACGTCTCTCACTCGTATCCCGTTTTTTGTTGCCGTGGTTACGAGTGTTTTTTTAGTCAGAAAGACCACCAACGCTTTATTCATCCGGGAGGCAGAGTAAATGTTCTGGCACCCGATCTGATCTCCCATGGCTAGCAGAACTTCCTCCAACAGAACACCGTCTCCCACAACACACCTGACGCCATTCTGGAGAGACAAAGTCAGAGGCCATGGTGCCCCGCCCACTCTCTCTCACTATAAACTTTATATTTATATTTAAACTATAAACTTTACTAAAGAAAAATAAATAAACACGGTCCTGAAATCTGTGTACATGATCTTCATGTTCCTTCACATCCTGACAAATCTACACTAACTTTTAATTCCTAAAGTAACAGGAACAGCAGGAGAGAAAGATCATAAATGTAGTCTGGCAGAAATGGAGAATCTGCTACTAAAGCGCCTAAAACTTTTTCTCCTCCTGTGTTTTAAAAGGAACTTCAGCACTGAGGTCATTATTAGTCTAGTGTGTGACGTACCAGCATTATTTCACTGAAAATGTCCAGGATAATCATTTATCAAAGTCATCGTCCTGAAATGAGTCACTTTCAAATAAATATGGATAACGCAAGTATTTAAGGGAGTCAAACTATGTTCAGTAACACGAACGTCACTGGGAAACTGACAGCACTTGTGGTCATTTAAATAATAATGATTGTCTGTAATTGGGGCTGAAATGACACTTCAGAGTTTGTCAGTGAGCTCTGACTGTGTGCAGCTGCAGGAGAAGTAGCTGTGATCTTATACACTAACTTACAGATTAATATTAGTTAAATATCAGACAAATATCTATTTATTTTGAGATATTCTAATAATTATTATAATCAAATCATTTATTTAAAGTTAAGATAGCCAGCATGATGTTTGATGAACCCGAGCTAGAGTTGTTACTCGTCTCTCATTACACGAGACAGATTCCTTATCTTACAGAACATTTTACCAGAGACGTGATTTGTCTCGTCTTTCTGTAGGTTTTGTTGCTGATGTTACATGTGTTAATGCAAGTTAGGTCAAATACGTGTGTGTGTGTGTGTGTGTGTGTGTGTGTGTGTGTGTGTGTGTGTGTGTGTGTGTGTGTGTGTGTGTGTGTGTGTGAAACGGGTCGTGTGAAAAACCGTGTGGTGGAGAATCTGACAGCGTGGGAAAGGAAAAGGGTGAAAGGGTGTTTGAACGGCGTGTGGACCGGCAGGGTGACATTTTGACTCTATGTCCAGCCAGATCCAGCAGGTTTTGAAGAATGAAGGACATCACATTAAATATTGCTTGTTATGTTTGCTTTTAATTTCATATATACTGTACATACCAGGTAACAGTAATCCTATTTTTGCACTTAAATTTGACCTCAGATACAGTCTACAGTAGATTATTAAGTGCTCCGTTGTTTAATTTTCTTAATACCAGATTAGTATAATTGTTGAAAGTTGGGTACTATGTAACTGTGAGGGTTCACTTAACTTATAACTTAACATAATTTAATTATTTATTAAAAATATAACTCTCTCACTGTAACTTTGCACTAGAATTCTGCAAGAATATTTCATAAGCTCAGACAGTTGCACACGAACCGTTTGTAATATATTTCTGTTGATTATAGAATGCTTTTTTTTTTGTAACTATATTATATGGCACTGATGAAGGGGAGTTGCACACTGAATCTGATTGTACTGCCCTGTACAATTACAATAAAGGAACTCCATTCAGTTTAATTCACACTTCACAGGGAATGTGGGGGTTTATTGAGGCCCAAGCTGCCTTAATATCTCATTCTGGATCCTTATGTGTTTTCACAGGATAGTGAGGCTGAAATTTTGAGGTCAGCAAGGCATTGAGTTTCACTTATAACTGCTCACAGAGAAGGAGCGGCGTCCAGCGTCCCTGGCACGTCCCCAACTGCAAGGTATATGATCTATACATCTGTTATTATGACTAGCACAAATTAAACGTAATGATTATGTTGTTAATACTTAATATTGGCGGCGACCAATCAGGAGGGAAATTGGAGGCGTCAGAATGAAAGTCATCAGATGCCAAGGCCTTCAATTCACACAGAAATGACCGGCTTCAGCAGTGCATTATACATGAATTTCAGTTTATATATAATGATCTGTACATTTATATAAATGCACACGAGTGAAGGCTTCCCGCCACACAGAGTCCAGCTTTCCTCCTAAAGTGGCGTCAAACTCAGCCAGAGCAAACTGTCTGCATCTCTGAATGATATTCATGCCTACAATACCAGGGGGAGATGAATCTAGTGCTGCAGGATCCCCATCCTGAACGATCAGAAACCCACACTCGGGTATAGTCAGCCCCATCACTTGAATGTCCAGTTCGACATACCCCAGGTATGGCAGGGGTAGCTTGTTCGCTGCAGTAATCCTTAACCATTTGGAAGTGCAGTGAAGGTCCTTATCTTCTCCATGGAGGTTTTTTCTGAACGAACTTTCGGTTAGGGTACTCACATTACTTCCTGTGTCTAGCAGACATCTAACTGGGACCCCACCAATGTGAATATGAACTTCAGGACACTGGCCAACTGCACGCTCCAAGAAGCGCTCTTTTGTTAGTGTGCTACATCTTGAGCCTTCTGGTGTTCCTTGCATTGCTCGGCTCACAGCAAAGGAGGGACCCCGTTTCCCTGCACCACAGAACTGGTAGTGGAAGTGGACTGACTTTTGGAACTACGTTGCATGGGGCACTGTCTAGCTATATGTCCCGCCCCTTCACACTTTAAACAAATGGGTTGGCCATCATCAGTATACTTGGGCTTAACTTTGGGTTTTCCACCCTGATTACTACTTGACCCAGCCTTTTGTACAGTCAGTTCACGGACTGCACTGGTCAGTTCCCCAATAGCTTTACCCTGCTGAGTGATTATTTTTACCACCTCCTGCAAGGCCACAGCTATGTCACTTTGTGCTTCACGGACTGAACATCTCCCCAGAACAGGCACTCGCAATATGTCTACTCCTGGCCACATTAGCACCACGTGGTCTGTCCTCCACAACCCACATCATGGCCTCTTTCCGAACATCAAAGAGGGTAGACTGAGGCTTTTCTCTGACCACCCTGCGCAGCTCTCTACGGAGGGAGGGTTCTCTTACACCTTCGATGAACTGATCTCTTAGAGTGAGCTGGGGATCAGAGACAGCATTAGGGGACTGTTGGAGGGCAGAATTAAGAAGCTGAGAGAGCGCATGGGAAAAGTCACGAAAGTCTTCTCCCTCTAACTGTCTGCGTGCATAAAAAGCATGCAACAACTGTGGTGTAGTGCGTTTTTCCCTAAAAGCCCCCCGCAAATATGAAAACAACTCACTTGGTCGCCTGGTCTCATCTCCCATATGCAGCTTGATTTCATCTAAGGCTGAGCCTCTTAAATGGGACAATATAAAGTCAACTTGGTCATCAGTGCTCAAACCCCTGACCCGAATTACACGTTCAACCTCATCAATGAACTCATCTACAGACTGACCATCTTTAACATAATCACCACTAAAGGGCACAATTTGACGCTCCCTTGGAATATAAACATACGATCTAGTGTTAACATTACTCATATTAGCAAGGGCTGTCATTACTTCGTCGTGTCTTCGACCCAGCTCCAGAATTTGCGACTGCAATTGTACTACTGGATTACCTTCATCAGCATGACCTGCAGCCCCATCATTGTTCACATCATGGCTGGTCCCAGCCTGAGCAGCCATCACATCGTTGTCCTGCTCCATGTTATTACGTGCAGCAGACAGACAAAGAACAGTCACAGTCACTGCAGTTCAACCTGAAGTGCAACTCCTTGCAGTCTCCTCTGCCAATGGTCCCAGTGCTAAAGTGAATACCCTCCTGCGCTGCCACAAGCTCGTCCCTTGCTTCTCTGCAGGCTCTCCAGAACTGTCACACTTTGCATGGTTGACCTCCTTGGCACTGGAACGGAGCTCCTTCTCACCACTACCGTTGTCTATGTTTCTTTTACTCTACCTATCTGTCCGTCACCCCCCCGATATCAGCAATGGAAACCCCACTTCTGGTACCAAGAGTCTCTGTGGCCTGGGATGTGATTTTAGTGATAACGCCAGACACAGGATAAAGAATTTAGTTGGGATCTTTTATTCCAGACTGCACTTTAATTAGGGCAGCGTTAATTATGCAAATTCGAGGAATCAGACAGAGACTTAAATATTGTGTACAGTTATTAAAATGAATGAAATTTGTCCCTCAAAACAAAATGACAATCAATCTAAAAATAAATGGCTAACATAGACAACGGTAGCAGCCTTTCATTCTGTAAACAAACAAACACAAATATTACATTGTCTTCACGAAAAACAGAATAAGGCTGTTTAAACTACACGAAACATGAATGAAAGTTCCTCATGACACATAACATCATCCATAAACATACTCTCAATTTAATAAACACAAAATAACTGATTATAACTTACTGCTCATCACCACTCTTGTGCATCACACATTAACACTGCACATGAAGATCTTGCTTTTCTTCTCTGCATATAATAGAGGTTCACATTAACATTGGGAACACTAAAACATCAAAAATCCTCTATCTAACTGTTCTCTTTAACAAAACACACATGCATCACAATTAACAAATCTTTGGAACAGTAAAATTAAACAACACTCACTCTGATGCTTCACTCTCACACTGGAAACACACAGACGGCCTATGGAGCTGGTTTCTCCCCTCTTTAATAAACAACATAACCGTTTCAATCATGCTGTTTCACATAGATATACACACAAAACCAGCTCAGTACTCTGATGAAGTGGATTGTTTGATGTCTAAGCACTTACGCTCCAAGCGATGGCGTTGATTTAGTTCACCCACATCCACGTGTCACGCGAAATCAACGCGATACACAGCCAAACTAACAAACTAAACACTAAGGAGCTTTAATTGACCTCTGTCATACATGCACATTCCATGCTAGTTTGCTCTGAACTAAACTTTAATGTAAATTTTTCTCCACTACACAAGCACACGCTGTGGCACGAGATCGCACTGCTTTCAGGTCATTACACAACCGTGTTTCTTAAAAGGCCAGCGTTACATCTTCTCAGTAAATGAAAACCCCAGTAAAATACACTATATTCACAGCACAATCAGACAGGGACACAAATAACCACTCCTGTGATAACAGGTCAGCTTTTCAACCTGGTTACATCAAATGATATATAAATGCATCCACATTGCAATAGATATAATTTATTTTTCAGTTGCTTTCCAGGATCATTTTCGAGAGGCAGATTAAAGAGACGTTTTCCTCCTGTCACTTTGGTGTCTGCAAGAAAACAAAGACTGATGGAGATTCCAGTGTACAATCCACACAGGCTGGTTTGGGCCGCAAGACCATCAGACTGGATGAAAGCGCAACACATGATGAAGTAAACAAATGAAGTAAACAAATAGCATAAATATATATAATTAATTATGCACAAATATATGAATAAAGAAATGTGACTGTTTTGAGGAGAGCTTTTATAAAATCTTTGCGCTTACAGATATTTGATGCCTTGAAAGTTCTATATCCTAAAATTAGAAGAGTGACCGGTGTCTGGCTACTTTATAAGTCCTCAGGTACAATAATACAATTACTGTTTGTTTAGTTATTGTTTAGGTAAATAACCATGTGGAAGATATAGTGTTTACTGGGACATTTTGATTACTTTCGTTTCATTTTATATGACATTTGTAGAGAACAGGTTTTTTTGATGATGAAAAATGTTAGCTTAATTAATTGATCATTTAAAGTATTTGTTAGTATTAGTATTTAGATATTGGGTACATAAGCGATAGTACATTTCAATACGGCATGGAATTAATATAGGGTTCCCACTTCGGCTGAGTCTTCGGCCCTCCCGGCTGAGTGGTAGTAGAAGCCTAAATGTGGGAGCCCCCTAGTGACGGGGAGGAATTCGACACGACTAAATTAGGGAAAAAATCGGGGGGAAAAAAGAGGCTGGGAAACTTGATGTAAAAAAAGGAGCATAATTGACTAAATAAAATTGGCTGTTTTTATGATTTGGAACCATTTTTGAGATCTTGTGCAATTAATTATATCCAACGTGTTTGCCTGCCTGATTGATTAGGTTCTACTGCATCCTATTCTTAAGGTATGTGCATAAACTAATGTTACTGTTAGTTGAAATGTTCTGGATGGTGGTGTATTATGATGTTTCATATTATCACTTTGCATATTAATAATAAGTAAAAGTACATTTGATTTAAATCTATTTAAAAAGGTGACATGTTGGCTCAATCTTTTGCTCACCTGTCCTGCAGGGGGCACAAACTTTTTATTTATTTATTTTTTAAATTACCTATCATCACCTTTCACCATGTGTGATATGTAATGTGTTCCTGTGGTTGTAAACTGAACACAGCTGTTATGCAGCATTTCACAGGAGACAGTAAAAAGTAAAATAACATTAATAATTAATAAACAGCCGTACAGCTTCTTGTTCACAAAATGCACTCACCTCAGGAATAGCGTTAGCTGTAAGTGATCTCACACACACACACACTCACACATACACACACACACACACACACACGGGGACCAAAGGCCGGTCCAATCACAGAAAACGCAGCACAAATTACTGGAAGAAGTGGATAGAAAGTCACCAGAACACCCTGTTCACCACAGACCACCACAATTCACTGACTCCGCCTCCAAACCTCCCAGATCCAGATCTCATCTACAGATGCGCAGTGGATTGGCACGCTGTCCAGGTGGTACCCCACCTTGTGCCCTAATTCTCCTGGGACGGGCTCCAGGCCCCCCGCGACCCTGTACACACACCCCTCCACATCCATAAGAGAAAGAATCTGCTAACACTGACTCTTTAATTCCTCTGACGTGTAGAGAAGAGTTTCCTCTTGTCCTGTCAGTCCCCTGTCCCTGTCTCCTGTGACGGGCAGCTGCTGGATCTCACGGTGAGACAAAAACACAACTCAGGATTCTGGAGGCTTCAGTTACCATCATTTACAGAAGTACAGCAAAAGGAGGAGATCGAATTCTTACCTGCTGGTTTGATCACAAACTCTTACAGATTCTTATAGAGACAATCAGAAGACTGTATCGGCTGAACTGAAAATCCCAAACCCCTAGACTTTTATTTTGTAGTAGTTTGACTTGTACAATATTCAGTACGGTGCAGTTGTTCTATAAATGCAGCAAATTGTTGTGGAATTTAAAAGAGGTGTGTTTAAATGTTAAATAGTGGTTTAGTATCTTTAATATCATCATCATAAAACACTCAGGAGTCAGCGGAGCCGTCGGCGGGTCCACTTGAATTTTTTTCTGCTAATCATGAAAAGAATTTAAAATGCTCTGTCATTTCTGATCCGACACATAAGTGTATTACATCATTTGAATCTGTAAAGGGTCTGGTTTTATTGATGAACACTCAGAATATCCACATATGGCTTTCAGCCGTCTCAGTCTCCCTGAAAAAAAATTAAACACGTCATTAAACTGAACTGAATCTCTGTGAATACTGCACACACAGACATGTGAAATATATCTATAGGAAGCTTAAAGGGTCTACTGTTAAATGATGCACGTTACATTCTCAACAAACATTCTCAGTTTATGTAATCAGTGTGAAACCAACGAGAGGCACAGAATTTCTCTCACACTTTATTATCCTATAACCGTGGTTGGTCTTATCTCTGATGATGATGAGTCTGCCTATAGGGATGAAGTCCAAAGACTAACAACATGGTGTGCGGGTAATTGCCTCATTCTCAATTCCTCAAAAACAAAAGAACTATTAATAGATTTCCGTAGAAACAGTGGAGACCCTACACCACTTTACATTAATGGGGACTGTGTGGAAAGAGTTTCAGATTACAAATTTCTGGGTACATACATCTCCTCGGATTTTACATGGACTATGAACACTACTGCGGTAGTCAAGAAAGCACAGCAGAGGCTTCACTTCCTCAGAATCCTGAAACACAATCACCTACAGGAGGAACTGCTGGTGTCTTTTTATCGTTGCTCTATTGAAAGCGTGCTGACGTATTGCATTTCTGTGTGGTATGCCAGCTGTTCAGCAGCAGACAGGAGAGATCTTCAGAGAATCATCAACACAGCCCAGAAAATCATAGGCTGCTCCTTGCCCTCTCTGGAGGTCTTGTCCAGTTCTCACTGCATCAACAGGGCAATCAGGATACTGAAGGACCCATCCCATCCCGGACATCATTTGTTTAATCGACTGCCCTCGGGCAGGCGTTTCAGGTCTATCACATCACGAACAAATAGACTTAAAAACAGTTTTTACCCAAGAGCCATTCGTGAACTGAACACCTCAAAACCACTTACATAAACTTTCAGTAGCAAGAACCACATCTGGAATATTGCATAGTTTTTTTTTAAAGTACTAATATTTGCACAATATTTATGAATATATCAGGTTCTCATCCATGAAGTCATCATGGCACATTGTGAATATTGCTTTTTGCACTTGTTACTATTGGTTACTTGAACATTTATATTGCACTATTGACCTTCTTTTTTTTTTTTCTTTTCTTAAATGGTATATTTGAATGTAACTGTGTGTTCACCCAAGTATTGCTTTTTCAATTTCGTTGTAGCTATACAATGACAATAAATAAATGAATCTGAATCTGAATGACCTGAGGCAGGCCACGCCCACACGCTATTCACACGGAGAACAGTCCGGGTAATCTACAGGCGAGGCCACGCCCACACGCTATTCACACGGAGAACAGTCCGGGTAATCTACAGGCGAGGCCACGCCCACACGCTATTCACACGGAGAACAGTCCGGGTAATCTACAGGCGAGGCCACGCCCCCCGGACACCGGCTTGAACACACGGAGTTTCCACACAGATTCAGTGAGTTTTCTGCGCGTTTGGAAGATGGCACGAGCTACACAGCCGAGGAAGCTCTTCAGAATGTTCTGGACAGTGGGAGGAGTTTACCTTTTCCTCAGAAGAAGATTTTACGACTCCGACGACGAACAGGAGCATTTTGAAGAGAGAATAGATCCAGCAGAGGATTTTCACACAAGCTGTTATGACAATGGGTAAGTTATTAAGTCTTATTCTTATTCTGACACTGCTGCTATCTGTAATGTTATTTAGCACAAGCATGTTAGCTACAGCTGGCTAAAATAATGCCTTATGCAGCTAAGAGATGTTTATGAATATTGTCTGTGGTGTAAATCTTCACAATAGCTTTAGTTTAGCAGATATTTACAATATCTGTTCAGGTGTAAATGTGTTAAATGTGTATGGCATTATGCTAATGTCTCAGGTGTAAATGTTTGAGATGCACTACATGGTCTGTGGCCCATCAACAGATATTTGTCCAGCCTATTGCCCATCAACACATACAGAGGGGCACAAAAGTGTAGACACACTGACAGTTGTTATCTATGTTCTTTTTAAAACTTGATTGAATTATGTCAGCAGTGAATAGTGTTATGTTTCCTCTAAAGATATCAGTAGTCGCCCCATTGTTGATGCTGTCATGTGACCATCAGAGGAGAGGTGTATATTATTCATGTTGAACTGTTTATGCATTTTTGGGACTTCTCTGTGTATATTGTGTGTCCATACCTATTAATTGCGCATCCATTTACTTGCAACAATACAGGCTAACGATTTTTTATTCATTTCTTTTTTAAGAATGTGTCTGCATCACCCTTGCCTTCACCAGCACCTCATTGAAGAGACGTTCAGTTTTGAAGGCAATCGAGAATCATACTGAGTAAGTGCACATATTTATGTGTGTGTGTGTGTGTGTGTGTGTGTGTGTGTGTATACAGTATATACAGTGGAACCTTGGATTACGAGCATAATTCATTCTGGAAGTGGGCTCATATTCCAAAACACTCGTAAACCAAATCTAATTTTCCCATAAGAAATAATGAAAACTCAAATTATTCGTTCCACAGCCCAAAAAAATAAATACATAAAAATAATTTATACAATATATAAAGTAAAAATAAAACAAATTAACCTGCACTTTACCTCAAAAAAAAATAAAAATAAATCCTGTGCGCATAAACGAAATGTTTTCATTTATGCGCACAGGCGCCGTGTATTTGTGTGTGTGGAATTAGCCCCTTCCCTTGCCTCGTCTTACATAGTAAAACTCCTCCTCCTCCCTCCCCCTACCTCACTTTTTAAGTTTCACAACAAACAAACACACAACTGAAACACTGTTTTAACGGGGAAAAAAATAAATCTGTCTAATGGCACTCGCGTGAGCGCATACTAACGGAATCACTGCTGTAAAGTAAAAAAAAAAAAAAAATGAACCAGCACCTTACCTTTGAAAAGAATCACGACAGAGCAGAGTTTTCTGTGTAAAGAAAGCGTGTCTGCGTGTGCGTGTGAAGCCGAGTGTGTGTGTGTTGATGTATGTGTCGGTGTCAAATTACGCCCTTACACAGGTGAGAGAGTGTGTGTGTGTGTCGGTGTCAAATTACGCGCGCACACATATGAGACACGATGAAACAGAGAGGGAGACGTTGATTATACCAGTAAGAGACGAGCACTAAGACGCAGGGGAGACGATTACCCACAATTCCCCAGCGCAAGAGAGAAAAATCATTGGCTCAGTTGTGATCACTTGCCACTCGGTGTCAAAATAAAAGGCGCATATGTGATACATGATACTCGGCACTCGTGAACTAATACTTTCGCTCGGTTTCCATTAAAAATTGTATTAAAAATCTTTGCTCGTCGTGCGGAACACTCGTAAACCGCGTTACTCGCAATCCGAGGTTCCACTGTATGTGTGTGTGTATAGTTTATTTTATTGTGTTCTCAGCATGCTCATAGGTTTTTGTTTTGTTTTGTTTGTTTTTTAAATAGTTGCGACAGTGAAAATGATCAGCCACCTGTCCCCCAAAAAAGCAAAGGCAAACAAGCAGGCAAGATGCAGACAAAGTCATGGAAAACACAGACTGATGACGACATGGTTCCACAGACTCTGTGATTCCTGCCGTCCTCACATTCTCCCATGAGTCTCTTCAAACTGTTTTTTTTTCAGAGAACGCTGTGTCAACTCTGTGCAACAACACCAATGCTCAGACTGCCAAGGCAACTGTGAAGTGACACAAAAATACACAAAGTCCAATCAGTATAATCAAACACAGCTGGACTCAAATGAAGGTGTAGAACCATCTCAAGGATGATCAGAAGAAATGGACAGCGTCTGAATTAAATATGAGTGTCAAAGCAAAGGGTCTGAATACTTAGGACCATGTGATATTTTAGTTTTTCTTCTTTAATAAATCTGCAAAAAAGTCAACAATTCAATTTTCTGTCAATATGGGGTGCTGTGTGTACATTAATGAGGAAAACAAATGAACTTAAATTATTTTAGCAAATGGCTGCAATATAACAAAGAGTGGAAAATGTAAGGGGGTCTGAATACTTTCCACTGTAAATGGACAGACGTCAGCATCACTGAGATGTACTGCTACACTGGAATCGTATGTACAAGGTACATGGACTAGAAAGACATTTCCATGTCCTGCACCTGTGACTGCGTACAACCAGCACATGGGGGGTGTTGACCTGTCTGATCCGCTGTTACAGTACTACACCACACAGCACAAAACAATGAAGTGGTACAGGAAGATTGTTCTACACTTCTTGGACATCGCTGCCACCAGTGCTTTCATTGTGCATAAAGAACTATATGGTAACCTGTAACCTTAAAGAGTTTATAGAACAACTTATCAAAGAGCTTTGTGGCGTCTCACAGGAAGTAGCACCAAAACGGACAAGTACTGACCATGTTCCAGTTCCAGTAGCTGTGCTGACCTCAGACAACAGAGATGCTGCTGGTCGCAGGTTGTGTGTGCATTGCAAAGCAAAAAACACCTTGGAGATGCAAGTCATGCAACGTTCCCCTGTGTTCCCAATAATCTTTTATAGTGTGAATGTGTATATTGCTGTAGAAGAGCCTTATTCACTTCCTTGTGTGTTTGCTCTGGGGACTGTATCCTCATTTCACCACGAGGGGGCGTCGCCTCTCTAGTGAGACAGTGAGGTTTAATGGGAAGCCGCCCTCGTCTTCAGAACGATCGAAGCGAGGGAAGGAGACACGACACGTTTCCCCTCTCATCATTTCTCTGTTCTTTACAGGTTAATAACTGGTAAAAAATCCACCAAGTGAGGTGAGAAGCTTGTGGCTGTGATGTAGCTGTAAGTGGGATGTTGTTTTGATGCCGGTCGGCAGGTTTAATTTGTTATTTAAGGCTTATAAAGTATCGTAGTGCCGCCATTACGGAAGCTTCAGCTAGTTTAGCTCATTGTGCACGTGACATGTTTACTGAACCTGATACTCTCATGTAGCCTCATATTTACAGCCTCTTCTATTGTGTTTACTTGGTAAGTCTCCTTGACTATCCAGTCAGTGTTTTGTTAGGAATATGTTGAGTAAAGTGCTTTAGTGTTTATAGAATGTTTAATGTAGTTTATGTAATGCGACCTCGCAGCTTCCTCATGTTTATATGGGACTCTCTGTTATTTGCTGGAGCTCTGTGTTAGCATGGAATGCTAATCTGTAAAGCAGCGTATCTGCACCTAGACATGATGTGAATTATAATAGCAGATTTTATCCACTAGATGGCAGTAAATCACTTCTGTTTAGTGAACCTTTTTTAAAATTGACCTGCTGGGGGCGCTGTAATTAGACAGCTAGATAATAACATTAAAATAAATTTGGAAATGTTGTTTAAAATATAAAAAAATCCATAATATATAAACACAAATAATAATAGAGACACAACTCCTGAATAGTGTTTATGTCTGGAGTTATGATGTGTGTAATTTTGGTGTTAAGTCCTCATCATGTGTTTAACTCTGAATATGAGACATTATTTTAAAATAATATAAATGTGTTTATTATGTGAGTTTGTGTATTTATCTGTGTGTTTCTGAGAATAGAATAGAATCTTTGTTATTGTACAAGAACAGTGACATTTGATCTGCAATTTCAAAAAAAGTCCTAAAATAAAAACATAAACATGGTGCAGTAGAGCAGTATACACTTGTGTGATATTAATTTTTCCCTGCATGTGATTTACTCAACTCAAACACAGATCATCACAATATACAAAAATAATAAACATTAAAACACTTATTTCATTAATTGTATAAAAATAGATGATTGTTACACAATAGGAGAAAAAGCAAATAAAACTCTGCATAATGCAAAAATATTGAATTGTTCTCATTCTGCAAGGCGAAAAAGTCACCTTTGCTTGTTTATCACTTATTAAGATGTAACATTAAAATTAACGAGCCATCACTCATTAAAAAGTGAGAATATTGAATAAAACCTGAGATCACAAAACAAACATCTGAGAATATTAAAGAAATATTAGATTATTAAACAAAATCCTGAGAATAAGGAAAGAAATCGGAGAGTTTGAAGGAAACCTGAGAATTTCACATGAAAATCTGAGAATACGTAATGAAACTTCCAACATACACAGCTCCCTAATAGAGACTGCAACAAAACATTCATTTCAATGATATGTCTTATAGTTAAACACACAGCATGAAACCTATACGGATATATTGCTGGCATATTGTTTACAAAGACAAGATATTCAGATGAATTGTCAGAAATGTGTTGTAAAAGGAAAGCTGGAAACATTTGGTTAAGTAATAATGGAGCTGATTTAACTCTCCCTAATCTATTTACTAATAACAAGGTGAGAAAATGAAGACGGTTCAGAATGCATGAAATTATTGGAAGTAGAATCAAATCACTGTTTGTGTTTATAAAAGTTGAAATGTAATTTCCTGAGAAAAGGCCTTTGGGGGCGTGTCCCTGTCACATGGTCCCTGTCTTTCTGAGATTTCTCCTTCACCTGATCATATTCTGTAAAATAAACACATTTACCTCTTTAATATATCCTTTGTATTGGATTAATAGTCATTGTTTTGTAAAACCTTCAAATACAGTAAATGATGCACTATGTAGGATTTCTTTGATCTTTAAACAATAAATGAAGAGAATAGAGGACATTTATCAGATGAGTTTTCTTAATATTAACACAGGCCATGTGTATAAGATGTGATGGAGACGTCCATCAAATTTCACATCATTTTACAAACTGATTCAAAACAATAATACATTTTCTATAGTATTACATTTCTATTGTCCTGTTAAATGTTTGGAATAAATAGATTCCAGTCCTTACAAGATTGTGTTTATAAAACTGTGGAAGTAAAAGAGCCATAAATATCCAGGTCTTATCTAAAGTGTGTAATAAATCTGGCTGCACTTGTTAAATGACAGAACAGAGATTTGTTATAAAAACAGTAAGCTGATGTTTATATTATATATCACAGGTAATATTTACAGTAGGTCTTATCTAAACTCTTTAATAAATGCACTTGTTAAATGACAGAACAGAGAGAACATTTGTTGTACAAACTCTTCTGAAAGTTGATATTTATTATATACCATATAGAATCTAATCATATAGAATCTAATCTTTGACTTTGCTGCCTGTGCACTTATGTACATTACAGAATAAACAAGAAGTCACTCACCTTCTGTCTCTCCTCCATCCTGTTCCTCAGTGATGACATCATCATAATCTTCTGGATTGTCTAATCAACAAATAAATGAAGAAGTAATAAACTAGTGTGTGTGTTGCACTTATACTAAAATACTGAGTTACTGAGTAGAACAGAACGTTTATATGGAAAAATAAAAGCAAACAGAAATTAATTAAATATTTAAATAATGACCGAGCGTTTGCTGTCGCTGCGCCTAAATTATGGAATGGTTTACCGTTTAATATTAGAGCAGCACCTACATTAGAAACTTTTAAATCCAGACTGAAAGCTCATTTCTTTTCAATGGCCTTTACACCTGGCTGAGACAATTGATTCCCTTTTATTCTTTTTATTCTTTTTAATTATTTGTTCTACCTTTTTAGTTAAGTTTAATTGATTATTTTTTACATAAAATTATTATGCATGATTTCATTTGATTATTGTTCTTAGTAACTGTCACTAACTGATTTTATTTACTTTTTACATAGTTATATTTCATTTTATTTTTTATGCTGTTTAATTCTGTATTATTATTATGATGGATTTTTTATTTTTTAATTTTTTTTATTATTTAAAAAAAAAAAATTTATCATCATTGTACAGCACTTTGGTCAACTTCGGTTGTTTTTAAATGTGCTATAAATAAATTTGACTTGACTTGACTTTAAACTATTACATATTAACTTGATTATACTGATTAGGAAAAAAAATTAAAGATTTAAATATGCAAAATTTTATTATAACACTTATTACACTGATTTATGAATCAATGCATCCCTTCATTTAATGATGTTTTATTGTCTACCAGCTGCTGTAATGAGAAAAAGGATTAACCAATAGGAATGGTGCATTTTCCTATTAGTGTGTGAAAGCTACGAGCCAGAGATCTCCACTATAACCACTGAGATATGGAGCTGAGAGCTGATGAAGTCGCCTGCTGGAGCTTTACTGCAGTAAGGACATTATATCATGTTTACCCCTTGTTTACATGCGTATTTATTTATTTATTTATTTTTATATATTATAACTGTATTTTATGGCAATGTTCCTAAAATTATAAACATTTATTTAATTGTTCATTGTAATGTTAAAATCTTTTCTAATCTTATATTAACTTATCGTACTTATTTTATCTTATATCTTATTTTTATTTATTTTATGTTTTTTTATCTTCATCACATTGCAAGGAAAGAATTTCACTGTGCAGTAATGTATATGTGACAAAGTCTTAACTTAATCTAACTACCTTAACATTCAGATTAATTGGAAAACTAATGCGTTGATGTTTTCAATGTTTTTATTTGAAATGGTTACCACTTAAGAAAAATGAGTTTAAATAAATGTATCAATAATAATAATAATAATAATAATAATAATAAAACCACTTTTCTAGATTCGTTAGTCAGAATGGCTTGTGATAAAATTTAGCTGTTTAAGAAAAAAAAAGAAATAAAACAAAAAGAATCATCATTCAATATCATCATTAAGTCATAGTTGCCATTCATATTAAATAGTTAAATAAATAAATAAAATTGTCCATACATGTTTTATATATATTAACGAATTAATTATATATGAATATTGTTCAATTATTAATTAAAATGTAATATTACATGAGTATAAGTGCTATATGTACATATATGGAGCTCATGTGTACTTCCCTTCCTCTGTGGCAGTACCACTCTGGACCAGTAGGGGCGCTTTTCATGTGAATCTCATTTAAGGCCTTAAAATCTTGATTTTGTAACATGTTGCTTCTTTTCATCAGCATTTTTAAATTCAGTTTGCATTTGCTCAAATGCTACTTTACGTAGAAATTAATAATTATATGTTATAGAGAATAGATTAAATAATAATAAAAAAAATCTTAAGCATTTAATTAATTATTGTTCTATTGGATTGGATTAGAGTAAAAGTGTACAAAAAATATTGTTTAATTACGTAATTCATTATATAAAATATTTTGCTGAATTTAGATGTGGGTGTGGCTTATATTGCAGCAGCATTATGAAAATTATTAAATATATATCATAGGGGAAAAATAATTCCTTTGTG
>CM059224.1:28257048-28296695 GCA_030347435.1 Clarias fuscus
CCTCAGGATGATTCAAGAAAGTTCTTGACAATAATTGTATGAATACAGATGAAATGTCTCCCGTCAGTAACAAATGCAGATGAAGAACAGCACTAAAAGCTTTTCCTTATATTTCCTTACTTGAGCAGTGTTTCTGAGAGGGAAGTGAAGAGCACTTTTCTCGTGTACGTCGAGACTCTTCATCATCTGCAGTAATAAAATACACACATTAATGAAATGTTACACATGCAGGTTTATCTCTCAGAGCAGACTTTTATCAGACTTTTTACTTTATATCTCAGTAACATTAGTTAAACACTATTCACACTGAAACACTGCAGTTTATAGCAATGTACAGAACCAGAGAAGTCTGACTCCACCCACCTGTGCAGGTAATATGAGCCACCTCATCACTATTATCACATCTGTTGTGTCCCCAGGGTGAAGATGGACACTGCCACAGATTAGAGTCGTGTTTCCTACACTTCAGATGATCCAGCCAGTTAGGAGCAGATTTGACTCTTGCTTCAGTGTTTGACAGACTGTCACGTCTTCCACAGTTCAGCTCTCGACACACCATGTTTACTGTCTCATCATCCATCTGATTGTGACACACATTACCCCATGTCCCATTGTAGAACACTTCCACATTCCCCTTACAGCCCTCTGTGAGTCGCAGCTCTTTAAACTCTGGGGAGAGAAGAACAACTTATTAACTTTGTCTATATTTAACATGTGACAGGTTGAATCTCAGTCATCACACTGTACCTGAGCACACGACTCCTACGTCCTCCTGGTGTCCACATTCCCCCTCTTCACTCAGCTGAGATCTGCAGTTCCACAGGGACGTCTCGTTCCCCTCACACTCCACCTCATTCAGCCATATGGACCCAGTTCCAGGACCAAACCAGGCTGGTATGTGGGTACTGAGGGCCACTCCACACTGCAGCTGTCTGCACACCACCTGCGCATCCTCAATATCCCACGAGTCATCACACACTGTCCCCCACGAGCCGCTGTGGAAAACCTCCAGCCTTCCTGCACAGTCTCCCCCAGAACCAACCAGCCTGATGGAGCTGGGGTCTGGGTTCAAGATACCTGTGGTAGGGACCAAAAAAGTCCAAGTAATTTAGCTAATTTTGGCAATCTTATATAATTCCTCTCCATAATTAATAGGTCATTAAAAACCACCTGTGTACCTGAGCAGGTGATGTACAGCTGTTCCCCGGAGCTGCAGTTGACAGGTTGTGCACTGCTGCAGTTCCCCAGATGAGCTTCACTCCCAGAGCAGCTGAAACCCGTTACACACATGTGTTTGTGTTCAGTGGTGGATGGAGAGGAGCGGTAGTTCAGCACAGAGCCACAGCCCAGCTGTCTGCAGAGCACAGACGCCTCAGACAGACTCCACGAGTCCAGGAGAACTCTCCTCCAGTCCTGCCTGAAATAAATCTCCACCTCCCCCTGACACTCGCTCCCTCCAGACAACCGCACTCGCCCCTCATGAAACGCCATGGATGATCCTGAAGCAGAAGAAGATCATTTAAATATTCTAATGAACACTGAGTTTATTCACTAACGTGGTGTAGGTGAGGTTAATATCTCACCATTACAGATGACTCCAGCATCGTGTTTATGAGAGCATGCAGCTCGACTCCATGATGAGATGCCACATTGTGATAGGTGTGTCTCACTCCCCTGACAATCAAACACATCAGCCCAGATGTGGCCACTCCCCTCCCCAAACCAGTCCACCTCCACCACAGCCACAGCACTCCCACAATCCAGCTGTGCACAGAGAACATCTGCAGCTCTCATATCCCAGCTTACAGCACAAACTGTGCCCCAGTCACTGAGGTACTGGAGCTCCACTCGACCAGAACAGGAGTCCGGTCCGTTCACCAGCCGCGCCTCTGTGTGACCTGAACAAACAGCCGAGAGCTCAGTGAAAGAGGAACATTAACAAAGATACCTTAAAGTTTGATTGACAGGTATGTGGTCTCTATTTAAACAGAAGTTAAATCATGATACTTAACCAGAACATATTAATCCCACATCGTTGTCATGGGAGCAGTGTGAGTGTTTGAGTGAAGATGATGTGGGACAGAAGTAAATCTGAGATTCATTTCCTCTACACTGAAGCTCCTCTGTCCACACCTGACCCTCCCCTCGGCCAAAAGCAGCTGATCCCAGCACCTTCACAGGAATCCCACAGCCCAGCTCTCGACACACAACCTCTGCATCCTGCTGGTCAAAGTCAGCATCACACACTGTGGACCAGGAACCTCCATGAAACACCTCCACTCTCCCAGAGCACCGGTGAGGACCAGCACTGAGTCTCGACATTCTGTGACCTGTGATTCATTTCATTGTGTAAATATTGTGCATGTTTCAGCAAAACAGAATATCAGAAGAAAAAAATATATATTTGCTGTAAAATTCAACTCTGATAGCCGAGTTTCTCTAATGTGGAATAAAAGTCTCTCATTTGTGTATAATTACAGTTAAACTTTAAATATGTAACAGATATATTTAGTTTAGTGTAATGTTATGTATCTTATGGATGGGAGAAAAAAATCGTTCTTATGATATTGTAAAAAAAAAAAAAAAAAAAAAATCATAGAGACTCTTCTGACCATCAGGTGGGGAAAAAAAATTGTCTGCTGCCTGATTAAATAAATTTAAACTCGTTCCTCTGTTCACTATATCACCATCATCATGACTTGGCAGTTGACTGAGATGTGTTTTAGATTTTAGAGATTTTATGGTCAGATTTCATCACAGCAGCTTCTACATTTCTGTAGTTTAGTAAAATGGGAACATGTTCCCCCTCGTCTCACTGCAGCTGACTCTGCTAAATCTGCTCTGTTTAGGGTTTTGCTGATTCCTGGCCACAGACTTGAAGCTCCGCAGTGTGAAATGACTCTTTTTACTCTCCTGTGGCATTTTTGTGAATGAAACTTTCCCACAAACAGAGTGGACCAGGAGCCTTAGATGAGGATTTTAGGGCTGTTGATGATGTGAAGATCAAATCTCATGTACGCGCTGCTCTTCATCAACAGGTGCCACTAATCAGTCTGAAACCAGGGATTTACCACAAGTGTGTGCAGTTTAATGAATCTGATGTGAAACACTCGTATAAACACCATTCACAGAGAAACGCCAGAGGAATTTAATACAAGAGGAAGAAAATGTTCCTGCATGAGGCCGATGTGTTTGTGTCTGTGTTTTATAGTCATTAGTCAAGTTTAGTTTTAGGCAAATACATTATATCAAATGTCAAACTAACATAATTTAAAACAATATACAAAAAGAAAAAACAGGTGTTATTTGTTAAATTTACTCAGATTTGTGTTTAAAATACTGTACAACCTCCACAATAAAATACCTGCAGATTAATTTTGTGCCAATCTGTTAATTTCATAACTGTTATTAATTTATTTCTAGACAAGTTTCTTTATTACTAATAAAATTATATTAATTAAAACATTTTTATTGAAGATTCTATTAATATTTTAATTATTTATTATAAATTAATATATATTATTTATTATATTCTGTTATTAGTGAAATTCTAGTCAAGTATTTATTTACTACTAATAAATCTTTTTTACTAATTAAATTATATTAATAAAAAGAAAATCAGGGGTTTATAATGAAGCTCCTGCAAATGGACCCTTACTCAGGCTCAGTCAGCTCTTTGGTAGAGTCGCACCAGGCTTTACATTTAAATAAAGACAAAATGGAATTCAAATAATGTGTGGATATAATTACAGTTAAATCATGCTGAGAATCTCACTCAGTGTTTTTATTCCCTAAATTCAGTAGTTTACCTGAGCAGGTGACTCCAGCATCAAGACCATGACCACAATAATCCCTTCTATTAGGTGACCCACAGCTCTTCAGTGTCGACTCTGATCCTCTACAGCTCACATAAACCATCCAGACTGGTCCTGATCCTGGTCCAAAGTGAGCTCTGACAGGTGCATCTACAGCCTCCCCACAGCGCAGCTCTCTACACACCACTGCAGCATCGTTCTTATCCCAGCCCAAATGACACACTGTTCCCCACTGTCCCTCCTGATGAACCTCCACTCTCCCAGCACAGCGACTTCCACCATTCACCAACCTCACACTGTCTGAGAGAGAGAGAGAGAGAGAGAGAGAGAGAGAGAGAGAGAGAGAGAGGTTATTATCTATTATCTCACACACACACACACACACACACACACACACACACACACACACACACACACACACACAACTTGTCTCTTTCAAACACACACACACACACAGATATTTGTTTTTTTTAATATTCTGTTTGTTTTATATATTCTATTCTTTCATGACTTTTATTAAAAGATCTATCTGTAATGTAATTGTCGTCTCTAGTGCAGTTTATTTCATGGTAGTGGAATCTTTCTATTTAGGTCATGAACAGTCGTATAACCACCTGATTGAGTTTACAAATCATTTTTAAATTCAGTGATTATATTATTTATGTTTTCTAGGTTTTATATCTTTCACTTGGATGTTAAATGTTGCACTGAGTAAAAACAGCTGGATAAAACAATCAGACTACAGAGCAACAAAATCTGATTATTATGAAGGGAGTGAGTCCTTTCTATACCCACTGTGTGTGTGTGTGTGTGTGTGTGTGTGTGTGTGTGGAAAAGTATTGGCCTGTATTATACATTTTTTACATATTCGTCACATTTAAACGATTCTGATGATTAAACACATTTTAATATTATATAAAGATAATCCAGTTAAATACAAAATGCAGTTTACACATAATGATTTCATTTATTAAGGAAAACGCTGCATAAACCTGCCTGGCCCGGTGTGAAAAAGTAATTGCCCCTAAACCTAATAACTGATTGTGCCACTCTTGCCTCTTCACATCACTGTGGAGGAATTCTGAGCCGCTCTTTATACAGAATTGTTTTATTTCAGCCACACTGGAGGTTTTACGAGCATTAATGACCTGTTTAATGTCGTGTCACAGGATTTAAGACCAGACTGTGATTAGGCCTCTTCAAAACGTTAGTTTATTTATTTATTTTAAGTCATTTAGAGGTGGACGTGCTGGTGTGTTTCATTGTCCTGCTGCGTAACACAAGGACACTTGAGCTTGAGGTCATGAACTGATGATCAGACGTTCTCCTTCAGGATTTTCTGCTAGAACACAGAATTCATCCTGAAGCTGTAAAGCCCCAGACCATCACACTACCACCACCATGTGTGACTGTTGCTATGATGTTCTCTTTATAAAACACTCTGTTAGTTTTACACCAGATGTAACGGGACACACACCGTCCAAAAAGTTTAACTTTTGTCTCATCAGTCCAGAGAATATTTACCCAAAAGTCTTAATCAATCCAGATGTTTGTTCTTCGTGTTCTTTTTGGTCAGCAGTGTCTTTCTCCTCTGAACTCTCCCATGGACGCCATTTCTGTCCCCAGTCTCGTTCTTATTGTTGAATCATGAACACTGACTGTAACTGAGGCGAGTGAGGCCTGCAGGTCTTTAGATGTTCTTCTGGGTTCTTTTATGAGCTCCTGGATGAGGCGTCGTTGTGCTCTTGGAGTAATGTTGGTAGGACGTCACTCCTGGGAAGGTTCACCACTGTTCCAAGTTTCCTCCATTTATGACTGATGGTTCACTGGAGTCACAACGCCTTAGAAATGTCTTTGTAACCCTGATACACCACAATTACTTTGTTTCTCATCTGTTATTAAATTTCATTCCATCGTGTTTCTTTTTGAGATCTTTTCGAGAGATTCACTTTGGTTCTATTTAAGTGATTTCCTGATTCAGTCTCTCAGTAATCAGGTCTGTGTGTGTCAAGTGGAATTGAACTCAGCTTTACAAAAAATCATTGATTAATCTCAGATAACTGATTTTTCACACAGGGCCAGGCAGTTTGGATGTATTTTGTCCTTAATAAATTAATTCATTAAATAATAAATAATTTAAAAACTGCATTTTGTATTTACTCGGTTTATCTTTGTGTTGATGATTTCAATAATTTAACTGTGATAAATATGCAAAATATATATTTAAAAAAATAGAAGGGGAAAATAATTTCTCATATATACATGATAGTCCCTGTTGATGAAGTGAGAAGTGTGTGATGTGTTAGTGTGAATAATGAGTGTGTACTTACCAGCTGCTGTGAGTGTGAGTGTGGATGAGAGAAGAATAAAAGTCAGACAGATTTCCATCTCCCTCCTCACTGTACACGATGTGTTCACCTCCACTCACCCAGAGAGACAGAGAGAAGTGTGTCCCCTCACTCAGCCCCCTACAGAGAGAGAGAGAGAGAGAGAGAGAGAGAGAGAGAGAGAGACCAATCACACTCAACATCACCTTATTAGAAAAAACATCATACAGACTAAATAACAAATCAGAGGCGGCATCTTTCACTTTCTCCATATATATCAATATAACATCAGCGCTGATGAACAGAGCTCCGCCTCCTGTCTCTGAGGGGTGTGACTGATGAACAGAGCTCCGCCTCCTGTCTCTGAGGGGTGTGACTGATGAACAGAGCTCCGCCTCCTGTCTCTGAGGTGTGTGATGATGAGAGTCGACCACATCACACACTGATTACAGAGAGAGGAAGCACTCGGCTGTCATACAGCATTAATGCCTGACACCTGCACAGAGCAGATACACACACACACACACACACACACACACACACTCAAGTTCGAGTCCCAGGTCACTCAGGGAACTTCAAGTCAAGTCAAGTCGGCTTTTATTGTCATTTCGTCCATATACAGTTCAGTACACGAATAGACGAAACAACGTTCCTCCAGGACCAACATGCTACATACAACATAAATTAACAAAAACTAACTAGCTAGCTAACTAAGAAACCTAATTAACTGACTAGCTGAGACAAAACAGATTAACATTATAAATGAACAGAAACTATCTCAGTTCTATACAGAAAAGACGACATAAAGTAAAACAGCCTGGACACTCTGGACACTCTGGACATGGTGGAGTCCATCACAGGGACAAGCATGCACACAGATACATTTGACTATAAAATAATTAGAACATATAGTATACACTAAAACCTTAAAATTGTTATTAATAATAATAAATTATTAGTGTATTGTTCACAACAGTCCACAAGATGGCAGTAAAGAACTTCTAACCTGACACATCTGTTGGGGAAAATGTGTTTTTCTGATGATTTTTTAATCCTTAATATTTAAAAAAAGTAATGGTACAATAATCGAGTTACAATAAAATAATAATAATAATAAAATCCTACTCATTCATCAATGTAAATTTTGCAAGAAATACTTTAAAACACAAACTTCATATGGTCCATCTATATCGAGAAGGAATATGGAAGCAAATTAGCATCATAATTATTTGGATTATATCAGCCTTGAAAAATACATTTTGCAATTGAATCACTGTTGAATCGTTAGTTTTGAAATGTAAATATTACTGAATTTATCAAACAAAAATATTTTACTTTAAAAAGCAACATCTTTAAATTTATGCTCTGAATTTCACATGAAATTCTCATTAGTCCATTTCAACCTGTAAAAGTCTTGTTTAATCCACATTTAATTGAATATTCTGAAATTCAGATAGGAGTAAAATTCACTACAGGAAAATCAATCTGAGGGCAGCGGGCCGGTCAGTCACCTGCAGTGTTACACTAATTATATACTGTCAGATATTCTAGTCATTTTACTGTCATAAAGGAATTTAGTCAAAGTTTAGCTAAAGTTGGGTTAGAGAGCATCAGACCCAGACTGATGTTTATCTCTCACACACACACACACACACACACACACACACACACACACACACACACACACACACACACACACACACACACACACACACACACGAGGGAGAGATACACAGTGGTGGCCAGAAGTATCAGGACAGCACACACCATGTATTAGTTCTCTCTGTGCACAGAACAGGTGACGTCACCAGTTAGTTCGGGTCTGGATGAAGAGTTGTGTTCATTAAAATCAGCTGCTTTAGTTCATTACAATAAGAACAATAAGAGTCAGGACTTTTACTTTCTGAAGTCGGGGTGTCCAGCTCTGTACAAAATGCCTAAAACTCAGGAATTCTCAAGTGAACTGTGAAACTCTGTAGTAAATCTGTGTACATGATCTTCATGTTCCTTCACATCCTGACAAATCTACACTAACTTTTAATTCCTAAAGTAACAGGAACAGCAGGAGAGAAAGATCATAAATGTAGTCTGGCAGAAATGGAGAATCTGCTACTAAAGCGCCTAAAACTTTTTCTCCTCCTGTGTTTTAAAAGGAACTTCAGCACTGAGGTCATTATTAGTCTAGTGTGTGACGTACCAGCATTATTTCACTGAAAATGTCCAGGATAATCATTTATCAAAGTCATCGTCCTGAAATGAGTCACTTTCAAATAAATATGGATAACGCAAGTATTTAAGGGAGTCAAACTATGTTCAGTAACACGAACGTCACTGGGAAACTGACAGCACTTGTGGTCATTTAAATAATAATGATTGTCTGTAATTGGGGCTGAAATGACACTTCAGAGTTTGTCAGTGAGCTCTGACTGTGTGCAGCTGCAGGAGAAGTAGCTGTGATCTTATACACTAACTTACAGATTAATATTAGTTAAATATCAGACAAATATCTATTTATTTTGAGATATTCTAATAATTATTATAATCAAATCATTTATTTAAAGTTAAGATAGCCAGCATGATGTTTGATGAACCCGAGCTAGAGTTGTTACTCGTCTCTCATTACACGAGACAGATTCCTTATCTTACAGAACATTTTACCAGAGACGTGATTTGTCTCGTCTTTCTGTAGGTTTTGTTGCTGATGTTACACGTGTTAATGCAAGTTAGGTCAAATACGTGTGTGTGTGTGTGTGTGTGTGTGTGTGTGTGTGTGTGTGTGTGTGTGTGTGTGTGTGTGAAACGGGTCGTGTGAAAAACCGTGTGGTGGAGAATCTGACAGCGTGGGAAAGGAAAAGGGTGAAAGGGTGTTTGAACGGCGTGTGGACCGGCAGGGTGACATTTTGACTCTATGTCCAGCCAGATCCAGCAGGTTTTGAAGAATGAAGGACGTCGAATTAAATATTGCTTGTTATGTTTGCTTTTAATTTCATATATACTGTACATACCAGGTAACAGTAATCCTATTTTTGCACTTAAATTTGACCTCAGATACAGTCTACAGTAGATTATTAAGTGCTCCGTTGTTTAATTTTCTTAATACCAGATTAGTATAATTGTTGAAAGTTGGGTACTATGTAACTGTGAGGGTTCACTTAACTTATAACTTAACATAATTTAATTATTTATTAAAAATATAACTCTCTCACTGTAACTTTGCACTAGAATTCTGCAAGAATATTTCATAAGCTCAGACAGTTGCACACGAACCGTTTGTAATATATTTCTGTTGATTATAGAATGCTTTTTTTTTTGTAACTATATTATATGGCACTGATGAAGGGGAGTTGCACACTGAATCTGATTGTACTGCCCTGTACAATTACAATAAAGGAACTCCATTCAGTTTAATTCACACTTCACAGGGAATGTGGGGGTTTATTGAGGCCCAAGCTGCCTTAATATCTCATTCTGGATCCTTATGTGTTTTCACAGGATAGTGAGGCTGAAATTTTGAGGTCAGCAAGGCATTGAGTTTCACTTATAACTGCTCACAGAGAAGGAGCGGCGTCCAGCGTCCCTGGCACGTCCCCAACTGCAAGGTATATGATCTATACATCTGTTATTATGACTAGCACAAATTAAACGTAATGATTATGTTGTTAATACTTAATATTGGCGGCGACCAATCAGGAGGGAAATTGGAGGCGTCAGAATGAAAGTCATCAGATGCCAAGGCCTTCAATTCACACAGAAATGACCAGCTTCAGCAGTGCATTATACATGAATTTCAGTTAAAATATAATGATCTGTACATTTATATAAAATTATATATAAATGCATCCACATTGCAATAGATATAATTAATTTTTCAGTTGCTTTCCAGGATTATTTTCGAGAGTCAGAGGAAAGAGACGTTTTCCTCCTGTCACTTTGGTGTCTGCAAGAAAACAAAGACTGATGGAGATTCCAGTGTACATTTTACCAAGCAAGTGTGAAAAAACTCCTAATGCACCGGATCAGCTCATCCACACACAGGCTGGTTTGGGCTGCAAAACTGCCAGACTGGATGAAAGCGCAACACATGATGAAGTAAACAAATACCATAAATATCTCAAATAAATTATGCACAAAGATATGAATAAAGAAATGTGACTGTTTTGCAGAGAGCCTTTATAAAATCTTTGCGCTTATAGATATTTGATGCCTTGAAAGTTCTATATCCTAAAAGGATATAGAGTGACCGGTGTCTGGCTACTTTATAAGTCCTCAGGTACAATAATACAATTACTGTTTGTTTAGTTATTGTTTAGGTAAATAACCATGTGGAAGATACAGTGTTTACTGGGACATTTTGATTAATTTCGTTTCATTTTATATGACATTTGTAGAGAGCAGATTTTTTTTTGATGATGATGAAAAATGTTAGCTTAATTAATTGATAATTTAAAGTATTTGTTAGTATTAGTATTTAAATATTGGGTACATAAGCGATAGTACATTTCAATATGGCATGGAATTAATATAGGGTTCCCACTTCGGCTGAGTCTTCGGCCCTCCCGGCTGAGTGGTAGTAGAAACCTTAATGTGGGAGCCCCCTAGTGACGGGGAGGAATTGGACATGACTAAATTAGGGAATTAGGGATCAGAGCCTGATTGATTAGGTTCTACGGCATCCTTTTCTTAAGGTATGTGCATAAACTAATGTTACTGTTAGTTTAAATGTCATGGATGGTGGTGCATTATGACGTTTCATATAATCACTTTGCATATTAATAATAAGTAAAAGTAAATTTTATGTAAATCTATTTAAAAAGGTGACATGTTGGCTCAATCTTTTGCTCACCTGTCCTGCGGGGGGCACAAACTTTTTATTTATTTATTTTTTTAATTACCTATGATCACCTTTCACTGTGTGTGTGTGTGTGTGTGTGTGTGTGTGATATGTAATGTGTTCCTGTGATTGTAAACTGAACACCACTGTTATGCAGCATTTCCCAGCAGACAGTAGATGTGACAGAATGTTCTTACAGACAAAAAGTCCACTCTTAGTTTGGCGTGTGGAGTAATCACAGGGCTTTTAGATGTGTTGTGTTGTTTCCAATATTGTTTTTGCACGGCCATGTTCAGGCTTAGAAATAAACAGTTTCACACTTTGTCACACGCTGGTAACTTTATTGTGTTGTGCAGTAAAATAATCCCAACGTCCCGATGCGAGGACATCATATAAAATATATATATTTCCTGTTCAGGTCCGACTAATCCCAAACACCTAATAAAAATTAAAAACACGTCAAATTAAAGTTCGGATCTCACATATTCTCAAGTTGAAGCTGAGCTCGAGCTGGTTAAGAAGTCACTCTGTGTGTCCTGAATCACACAAACAGCTAACATTACTGTCCGAGCGCTTTTAAATCACATCTACAACTCGGTCAGCTGAAAGATGGACACACAGGACATTTATTCTAATCACTGCAACTTGCCTAGTCATGACACCACGTGATCACTGTGTGACACAATGCTAAGAAATGCTGACTGAAACGAGTTATAACTTCAGCTTGTACAAAAGATGTGTAACTAATTCCACAAATCCACTCAGATGATGAAACATATTGACCTTAAGCAGCTTTTAAACACTTTCAGTGGTGAAGCGGCTGCGTTACTCAGCAATGACCCGCAGCTTGAGCTTCGTTAAGACTCCAACAGCGTCTGTCTCTCCGTCACGGAGTTCACTGTCACCCGATATTAGGGTCCCGCCCCCTTTTACACCATTAGATGGACTGATGTCACTCATCTTCATTTCATCCAATCGGAGCGTTTAAGAAACAAAACAAAGCGGCTACAAGAGATGTGGGTTAGTTTGCATCGAGCACATGTTAACTCTGTACATCTCAAACTAACTTTGTGTCAAACAGTCTGGGTAATCTACATACAAGGCCACGCCCCCTACACACACACACACACACACACACACACAGATTCAGTGAGTTTCCTGTGCGTGTGGAAGATGTCACGTGCTGTACTGGCGTCTGAAGCTCTACAGAATGTTCTGGACAGTCGGAGAAGTTTATCTGTGGGAGGAGTTTATATTTTCCTCAGAACAACACACAGAAAACAGAGGAGGAGAATCCAGCAAGCTGTTACCATGAGTGAGTTATTAAGTCTCATATAATCCTTATTCTCATCATATTAAACTCATAGTATTTTATTTTTCCTCATTGTGTCCAGCTTTGGACAGTTTATATGAAACATTGTCTTTCAGTGTCACATAGTTTAGTGTAGCATGTAGATAACACTGCTAACACACTGCCTTATGTAGCTTAGCACAAACATGTTAGCTCCCGGTGGCTAAGCTAATGCCTTATGTAGATTACAGATGGTTGTCAGTATCAGCTGTGGTGTAAATGTTCTGATGTATTTCACTCAGTTTTGTGTAGCTTTAGCTTACGCTAGCTATTTGGTTCAGTTTTTGGTTAGCTTATGACTCTGCTATCTATAATGTTATTTAGCACAAACACTTTAGCTCCAGGTGGCTAAAATACCGAGTTATGTATCTTACAGATTTTCATGATATTTAGATGTAAAAAAATAAATAAAAATTTAAGTTGTTGTATGACGTTAAAAAAGCTTGTGTTGTCTTTATGCATGGTCATTAGTGATGATGATGATGATGATGATGATGATATACAGTAGTTTATTTTTCTTTTTTTATAAACAGTTTTGACAGTGAAAATGATCAGCACCTGTTTGATAGAAAGCAAATGAGCAGGTGAGATACAGACGGTCCATCACTGTTTCATGGAAAACACAGACTGATGATGTCACTCAGAGATTCCTGTCCTCATGGGAACCTGGACCACAACTGGGGTCTGGATTCTGGACGGATCTTTTTATTGTATTTTTAAACTGGATGGACACACGATAAGTCTCTGTCTACACCTGTGACTGCGTACAACTGACACATGGACAGATACACAGTGACAGGAATGTTGTCACTGCTGGTCACAGAGTGTGTGTGTGTGTGTGTGTGTGTGTGTGTGTGTGTGTGTGTGTGTGTGTGTGTGTATTGTAAAGCAGTGTATGGTAAGCAGCAAAAACACGATGGAAATGTCAGGTGTGTGATGTTCACTCGTGTCTTCAGTTAAACAGGAACTGCTTTTTAAGAGAGACACAGAGACGTCTGTACAAAAGTCTTTACAATAAACGTTATTATTGTGTTTTGAGGCCTCGTTTTAAATATTTTTGAATTTATCAATTGTTATCAATTTGTACATACATGCTGCTCACATATTTCTGTAGCCCAGTTTGTGCTGAATTCAGTGTAATCAGACTTTAGACATTTATATGTTTATAAGTAACTGAAAAATACACAAAAGTCAGGACATGTTAGAACTTCTTTAGGGCTCCAAAACCCCCTACAGACCCCTGAGGGATTTATTAATCTGCCCTCTCTAACTTTGTCCCCAAACCGTCCTACCTGCACTATCCCTCTAATATACTCAGTCCTGATCCTGTCCATTCCTGTCCCACCCAAAGCAAATGTCAGCATCTTCAATAATGAGTTAGCGAGTGTTAAATGTAAATCTTATCTCATGTGTTTCAGATGAAGCCACTCACCCGACTAACAGGCAGGAGGATTGGGATTACATCATCGTCTTCTGTCACCAGATCAACAAGGAACTGGAAGGGGGAGTATCACGGGATCGAAACAGGAAACAGGAAGTGTGACATCATCTAGTTCAGCACCGTACAAAACCCTCATCTCTGTTATTCTTTAGTTTGAGTTTTAATATTCTTCTTCTTAAATCTGTGTGTGTGTGTGTGTGTGTGTGTGGTCCACAGATCGCCGTACAGCTTCTTGTTCACAAAATGCACTCACCTCAGGAATAGGAGAGTCTCTCCAGGCGTTAGCTGTAAGTGATCACACACACACACACACACACAGGAACCAAAGGCCGGTCCAATCACAGAAAACGCAGCACAAATTACTGAAAGAAGTGGATAGAAAGTAACCAGAACACCCTGTTCACCACAGACCACCACAATTCACTGACTCCGCCTCCAAACCTCCCAGATCCAGATCCCATCTACAGATGCGCAGTGGATTGGCGCCCTGTCCAGGTTGTACCCCGCCTTGTGCCCTAATTCTCCTGGGACGGGCTCCAGGCCCCCCGCGACCCTGTACACACACCCCTCCACATCCATAAGAGAAAGAATCTGCTAACACTGACTCTTTAATTCCTCTGACGTTTAGAGAAGAGTTTCCTCTTGTCCTGTCAGTCCCCTGTCCCTGTCTCCTGTGACGGGCAGCTGCTGGATCTCACGGTGAGACAAAAACATAACTCAGGATTCTGGAGGCTTCAGTTACCATCATTTACAGAAGTACAGCAAAAGGAGGAGATCGAATTCTTACCTGCTGGTTTGATCACAAACTCTTACAGATTCTTATAGAGACAATCAGAAGACTGTATCGGCTGGACTGAAAATCCCAAACCCCTAGACTTTTATTTTGTAGTAGTTTGATTCGTACAATATTCAGTACGGTGCAGTTGTTCTATAAATGCAGCAAATTGTTGTGGAATTTAAAAGAGGTGTGTTTAAATGTTGAATAGTGGTTTAGTATCTTTAATATCATCATCATCATCATCCTCTCTGTCTGTTTCTGATGTGTGTGATGATTAAAACCCTCAGGAGTCGGCGGAGCCACTGGCAGGTCCACTTGCATTTTTTTCTGCTAATCATGAAAACACACGGAGTTTCCACACAGATTCAGTGAGTTTACTGCGCGTTTGGAAGATGGCACGCGCTACACAGCCGAGGAAGCTCTTCAGAATGTTCTGGACAGTGAAGAAGATTTTACGACTCCGATGACGAACGGGAGCATTTTGAAGAGAGAATAGATCCAGCAGAGGATTTTCACACAAGCTGTTATGACAATGGGTAAGTTATTAAGTCTTATTCTTATTCTGACACTGCTGCTATCTGTAATGTTATTTAGCACAAGCATGTTAGCTACAGCTGGCTAAAATAATGCCTTATGCAGCTAAGAGATGTTTATGAATATTGTCTGTGGTGTAAATCTTCACAATACCTTTAGTTTAGCAGATATTTACAATATCTGTTAAGGTGTAAATGAGTTAAATGTGCATGGCATCATGCTAATGTCTCAGGTGTAAATGTTTGAGATGCACTACATGGTCTGTGGCCCATCAACAGATATTTGTCCAGCCTATTGCCCATCAACACATACAGAGGGGCACAAAAATGTAGACACACTGACAGATGTTATCTATGTTCTTTTTAAAACTTGATTAAATTATGTCAGCAGTGAGTAGTATTATGTTTCCTCTAAAGATATCAGTAGTCCCCCTATTGTTGATTCTGTCATGTGACCGTCAAAGTGTTTATACATTTTTGTATGCACCTCTCTGTATATATTGTGTGTCCATACCTATTAATTGCACATCCATTTACTTGGAACAATACAGACTAACAATTTTTTTTTTTTTTTTTTAGGAATGTGATTGCATTGCCCTTGCCTTCACCAGCAACTCGCACTGGGACACACAAGCGATGTTCAGTTTTGAAGGCAATAGAGAATCATACACATATTTGTGTGTGTATAAGTGTCTTTTATTGTGTTATCAGCATGCTCATGGTTTTTGTTTTGTTTGTTTTTTAAATAGTTGTGAGAGTGAAAATGATCCGCCACCTGTCCCCAAAAAAAGCAGAGGCAAACAAACAGGCAAGATGCAGACAAAGTCATGGAAAACCTAGACTGATGACGACACGGTTCCACAGACTCTGCGGTTCCTGCCCGCTTGGGAACCTGGACTACATCTGCCATCAGCTGACTCATATTCTCCCATGAGTCTCTTCAAACTATTCAAACACTGTGTCAACTCAGTGCCACAACACCAATGCTCAGGTTACCAAGGCAACTGTGACACAAATATACAGTGCGTACGGAAAGTATTCAGACACCCTTAAATTCTTATATAGACAGGTGTGTGGATTTCCTAATCAAGTCCAATCAGTATAATCAAACACAGCTGGACTCAAATGAAGGTGTAGAACCATCTCAAGGAGGATCAGAAGAAATGGACAGCACCTGAATTAAATATGAGTGTCACAGCCAAGGGTCTGAATACTTAGGACCATGTGATATTTCAGTTTTTCTCTTTTAATACATTTCCAAAAATGCCTACAATTCTGTGTTTTTCTGTCAATATGGGGTGCTGTGTGTACATTAATGAGAAAACACATGAACTTAAATGATTTTAGCAAATGGCTGCAATATAACAAAGAGTGAAAAAGAGTGGGTGCAGAAATGAATACTTTCTGCACCCACTGTAAATGGACAGACGTCAGCATCACTGAGATGTACTGCTACACTGGAATCGTATGTACAAGGTACATGGGCTACAAAGACATTTCCATGTCCTGCACCTGTGATTGGTTGTTGACCTGTCTGATCAGCTGTTACAGTACAACACCACACAACACGAAACAATGAATTGGTACAGGAAGATTGTTCTACACTTCTTGGACATTGCTGCCACCAGTGCTTTCATTGTGCATAAAGAACTATATGGCAACCTGTAACCTTAAAGTGTTTATGGGACAACTTATTAAAGTGCTTTGTGGTGTCTCACAGGAAGTAGCACCAAAACGGACAAGTACTGACCATGTACCAGTTCCAGTAGCTGTGCTGACCTCAGACGCCTGAGATGTTGCCACTGCTGGTCACAGGTTGTGTGTGCATTACAAAGCAGTGCATGGTAAGCGGCAAAAACACCTTGAAGATGCCAGGCATGCAGTGTTCCCCTGTGTCTTCAGCTGAACAGGAACTGCTTTCAAGAGTGCCACAGCGGTGTGTGACTGTAGACACCATACACCCATTTTATACTGCACTGTTCCTGTTTGCACCATTTTGCTTTGAATGTCTGTTTCAGTTTTTTTTTTTTTTTTTTTTTATCTTAGGGCACTTTTTCACACTGAATGTTTATTTTGCTCTGTTCCCATTGCAGTTTTACCCTGAATGTCTGTTTTTACACATTTTATTTATCTTAAACTGTTGCTGAGATTCTTGCAACTGAATCTTGATTTATTCTAAATAAACTACAAACAAAGAAATATGGTTTTTCCCTCAAATTATTTTCTTGTAGCACTTCCCTCTGTCACAGACCTGACTGAAAGGGGTATTTGTGCAGATCATTATTCAAGTTTTTGTCTTCTCTGGTGTGAAGTAGAGCATTATTCATGATCATTCACGCCTCCTCACATACGGACTTTCTAAACAAAAAGTGTCTTAGAAAATGTAAATGAATATATGGTTTTCTGTGAATGAGTGATCAAGATGATTATCACATCAGTTTGAAGTAAAAACTCTAGACTACAAGATCCAGGTAACAAAAGTCTTGGAATCAAATGTTATTTGATATTATTACGTCAAATTTCGCTCTTGCCGCCCTGCCACCAATGCCAGTCGCCGCTCTTCGCTGCTGTTGGCTGCTCTGACGTAGACCGAATGCCTTTCTTGTGGGGCCGCAAAGCAATCAAGCTTGTTGATCTTTTGGAGACCAAAATGTGGAAGAAAACAAGAAATTGATTAATAGAAAGAACTGTATTGTAGAAATAAACAAATTATAAGCCATTTGACTGGTGTCGCTTCTGTTCATTGTGAATTGCTAGTCTAATTAATTTTTTAAATTATTATTATATTATGTTTCTTATTATTATAACTTTAGAATCACTTACTAGACTTTGTCTTTAATTAAAATAACATTAATAATTAATAAACACCCGCTACCGCAATAAACAACCTCTCCTCCATTTCGCTTGGGAACTAATGTCGCCGGAACAAAAGTTTACAGGACTGCATCCCGCGGAATCCTCTCAAGCGGAGGACCTCCCTTTTAATTGGTTGCTGCTCAACCGCGTCATAGCTCATTACCCTAAAGTTGAGCTGATTTCAACTCCTTTCGCCACTCTTCGCCGCCGGCTCACATTGAAAACGAATGACTTCCAGCCGCTTTGAAGCTCTCACCGCGTTCGGTGTGAACGCACCATAAGGGTTAACATTAGTGTGACACCATGAGTATGTGGTAACATTATGTGGTGAAATGATCAATAATCTTTTATAGTGTGAATGTGTATATTGCTGTAGGAGAGCCTTATTCACTTCCTTGTGTGTTTGCTCTGGGGACTGTATCCTCATTTCACCACAAGGGGGCGTCGCCTCTCTAGTGAGACGGTGAGGTTTAATGGGAAGCCGCCCTCGTCTTCAGAACGATCGAAGCGAGGGACGGAGACGCGACACGTTTCCCCTCTCATCATTTCTCTGTTTTTTAGAAAGGTTAGTAACTGGTAAAAAGTCCATCAAGTAAGGTGAGAAGCTTGTGACTGTGATGTAGATGTAAGTGGAATGTTGTTTTGATGCCGGTCGGCAGGTTTAATTTGTTATTTAAGGCTTATAAAGTATCGTAGTGCCGCCATTACGGAAGCTTCAGCTAGTTTAGCTCATTGTGCACGTGACATGTTTACTGAACCTGATACTCTCATGTAGCCTCATATTTACAGCCTCTTCTATTGTGTTTACTTGGTAAGTCTCCTTGACTATCCAGTCAGTGTTTTGTTAGGAATATGTTGAGTAAAGTGCTTTAGTGTTTATAGAATGTTTAATTGAGTTTGTTGTGTAATGCTAACTCTCGCTAGCTTCATGTGTATATGGGACTCTCAGTTATTTGCTGGAGCTCTGTGTTAGCATGGAATGCTAATCTGTAAAGCAGTGTATCTGCACCTAGATTTGCTGCTATCAGTGGAGTTAAATGAGCTTTAAATAGCAGAACAAAAACAGTTTGGATAATACTGTATTTTCTTTAATTTGTATGTTGGAATAAGAGAGCACATGGACTGTAAAACTGCTGTCTTATTGTGAAACTGTGAATATGTGAACTGTAGAAGGGTTATGGAGAGAAAACATGTTGAGAATGTAGTCAGAGTTCATACTGTACACAATCTATGTGGAATAGAGCATGTGGAGTGACGTCACGCCGCACGTCATTTCCGTCTCTGCACCATTGTTGGTGGAGGAGGTGTTCTCTTTGTGTAGGGGAAGTTGTGGAGGAGCTTGATTTCAGATAACCAAAATTATTTTAAATGCAAAATTTGACTTTACATTGTTATTGCACACACACACACACAGCTACATAACTGTTGATTTAAAAAAGAAATTTTAATCATGCAAACACATTTAGTCTGGATTATAACATAATAAACATCAATAACTAGCTTACAAATTAATAATCATATCATAGAATAAATTGAAGTGGATTTTAATAGTAGATTTCATCTGCGAGACGGCAGTACTTCAGTTTAGACAAACGTTTTCTTTCTTTTAATTGACTTGCTGAGGGCGCTGTATTTATGCAACTGCTTAATAATGATTATAATATTATGTTTAAAATTTCACAAATTATGAAAATAAAAAATGCCATATATAATAGACACAACTTCTGAACAGTGTTTACAGTATGTCTGGAGTTATGATGTGTTTAATTTTGGTGTTAAGTCCTCATCATGTGTTTAACTCTGAATATGAGACATTATTTTAAAATAATATAAATGTGTTTATTATGTGAGTTTGTGTATTTATCTGTGTGTTTCTGAGAATAGAATAGAATATTTATTGTTATTGTACAAGAAACAAAATAAAACAAACATGGTGCAGTAGAGCAGTATATACTTGTGTTATATCGTTTTTTCCCTGCATGTGATTTACTCAACTCAAACACAGATCATCACAATATACAAACATAATAAACATTAAAGCACTTTCATTTCACTAATTGTATAAAAATAGATGATTGTTACACAATAGGAGAAAAAGCTAATAAAATTCTGCAAAATGCAAAATATTGAATTGTTCTCATTCTGCAAGTCTAAAAAGTCACCTTTGCTTGTATATCGCTCATTAAAATGTAACATTAAAATTAACGAGCCATCACTCATTAAAAAGTGAGAATATTGAATAAAACCTGAGATCACAAAACAAACATTTGAGAATATTAAAGAAATATTAGATTATTAAACAAAATCCTGAGAATAAGGAAAGAAATTGGAGAGTTTGATGGAAACCTGAGAATTTCACATGAAACATCATTAATTTAAAAAATTGATGTAACTGATTACCTCAAATATTTGAAGTTTTGCCAACTTAATCGGGTTTACAGTGTACTGTTTTGGGTTATCTTAAATTTTGTGTTCTTTGAATTATGTTCTATAAATAATGACCCCCATTGCGCTGTACTGCTGCTGGCAAAACCTTATACAATACAATCACAGTACTAAAATTATAGTAATACATAGAGCCGTTTCTTATTTGCTTCAGATTTAAGCAAAGTAAATGTATACTTGTGTAACAGCGTGCGCCTGTGATGGGCGTGCGCCCAAATCAATATCGCTCCTCACTCACTCCGAAGCTCACTAGGTAGGCAGCCTAGGCGCACACTGCAGGTGTGCGAAGAAGCGGGGTTGCCTAACTAGGCACAACTGGTGAGCTATCGGCGCTAATGATCCCGAGATTTTGATGAGCTTTTCGATTCCCATGCTGGATGGTCTGCAACTGTTTTTTTTTGTTTTTTTTTCAACAAACTCAAAAATTGATAGGTGTGTTTACTTAAAATTGGAAACATCATTAATTAAAAAATGTGATGTAACTGATTACCTCAAATATTTTGAGTTTTGCCAACTTAATCCAAGTTAGCTGAATTTGTTCAGCTAACTTGGAAAATGTCAGTTCTACAAACTCATAAATACCAAAAAGTTCTGAATACTCAAAATTATTACTCATTCAGTTATTTAAGTTAACAGTACTCCTAGCCGCCTAGCTCTTTTTAAATTTCATCTTCTGGATTCCAGATTCTAAAATTGACATTGTTACCGTTTTTAATCCCTGGAATGGAAGACATTGAGATTTTCCTTATCATAACATGAATTGTATTGTTTTAATCACTCTATACACAATTTTCTTTGGTATATTTTTTAAATAAAATATTAAAACTTAATACAAAATGAAAATAAACAAAAAATAGACCATTTGTATTTTCATTTGTTGTGTATAGAGTGATTAAAAACAGTCCAAGGAATGTTATGATGAGTAAACTTTCCATCTCTTCCACACTGACTGACGTGCCTAACTTTTGTCAGCAGAGCCTCTGTTTCACTTGAATAACCCACGACTTTTCAACTCCACTGCACGCTGCTTTTTAAAATCCAGTTTCCCCAACAGAACCAGAGATACACTCCTGCTGTGTTTCATAGTGTGGAGAGAAGCTCGGGATCATTAGCGCCGATAGCTCACCAGTTGTGCCTAGTTAGGCGGCCCCGCTTCTTCGCATACCTGCAGTGTGCGCCTAGGCCGCCTACCTTTTGAGCTTCGGAGTGAGAGAGGAGCGATATTGATGTGGGCGCACGCCCATCACAGCCGCATGCCGTGACACAAGTATACATTTACTTTGCTTAAATTTGATGCAAATAAGAAACACCCAAAACCCTACACTGTATTTTAATGATTAATGATAAATTAATGATGTTTCCAATTTTAAGTAAACAGAACCATCAATTTTTGAGTTTGTTGAACTACCAAATAAAAAAAAAAAATTGTTGCAGACCATCCAGCACGGGAATTGAGACACTTACCACTGCGCCACGAGTGCTCTATAGAGTTTATGCTGGTGGAAGTATTACTTAAGTCATTGTTACTTACGTACTCAAAATTATTACTCAATTATTTAGGTTAACATTACTCAATGTGTTTAATTACTTTGAGCATTAGGGTTTACAGTGTACATGCGTAGGCTTTCTAAATACACATGATAAAATCTAAAGGCTCACGGTGTTAACATTTACTTTGCTTAAATTTTATACTAATAAAATTTAATTCTACATTTGTACTGTAATTTTTGTACTGTGATTATGAATTCGTTTAAGTACAATGTTACACTTGATTTTATCCGCTACTACATGCAGCTCTAAAAAAGCTGCGGCTCATTAATCCTTGAGAGAATGAACTAAGGTCTGACGCGTCGGTCTATAGTTATATAGTGCCACTCAGTGGTAAAAGCCAGCAACTGCATATCGTTGCTGTGAGGTGCGGCGACAAAACTAGAAAACTGCTTGTCACACATCTGTACACAGCTCTCTAATAGAGACTGCAACAAAACATTTCATTTCAATGATATGTCTTATAGTTAAACACACAGCATGAAACCTATACAGATATATTGCTTGCATATTTTTTACAATGACAAGATATTCAGATGAATTGCCGAAAATGTGTTGTAAAAGGAAAGCTGGAAACATTTGGTTAAGTAATAATGGAGCTGATTTAACTCTCCCTAATCTATTTGCTAATAACAAGGTGAGAAAATGAACACAGTTCAGAATCCATGAAATTATTGGAAGTAGAATCAAATCATTGTTTGTGTTTATAAAAGTTGAAATGTAATTTCCTGAGAAAAGGCCTTTGGGGGCGTGTCTCAGTCACATGGTCCCTGTCTTTCTGAGATTTCTCCTCCACCTCATCATATTCTGTAAAATAAACACATTTACCTCTTTAATATATCCTTTGTATTGGATATTTATTATATATTATATAAATTTATATTAACACGGGCCGTGTGTATAAGATATGATAGAGATGTCCATCAAATTTTACGTAATTTTACAAACTGATTCAACTGTAGAAATGCTACAAAACAATAATACATTTTCTATAGTATTACATTTCTATTTCCCTGTTAAATGTTTGGAATAAGATTGTGTTTATAAAAATGTGGAAGTAAAAGAGGCATAAATATACAGGTCTTATCTAAAGTGTGTAATAAATCTGGCTGCACTTGTTAAATGACAGAACAGTGGGAACTTTGTTGTAAAAACTCTTCTGAAATATTATATACCATATATAATCTAATCTTTGCTGCCTGTGCACTTATGTACATTACAAGAAGTCACTCACCTTCTCTCTCTCCTCCATCCTATTCCTCAGTGATGACATCATCATAATCTTCTGGATTGTCTAATCAACAAATAAATGAAGAAGTAATAAACCAGTGTGTGTGTTGCTCTTATAATAAAATACCGAGTTAATGAGTAGAACAGGACGTTTCTGTGAAAATAAAGCTAAATTATTTAACTATATAGACTATTACATATTAACTTGATTATACTGATTTTATATTAACACCAAGTTGTGAAATTAATTATCAGTATGTAGATTTAAAAGGTGATTATTCTGCATGGTCTCTATTGGAGTTTGGTGTTCCACAGGGTTTGGTTTTATGCCCACTGCTATTTTTTCCTTTACATGCTTCCTCTGGGCTGTCACAAACTAGTATAACAGGTGGTTCGGACAGATGTTTTCACCATGGGCATAAAAGGCAAGCATAAGTGCAGAAGGGTTGTTTTTTAAACCTAAGTTTTTAATTAACAAAAACAGCAACAGGCTCTTGAGACACATACAGGCTCTTTAAACATAGACAGACTTCTCTAGACATAAACAGACCATTTAAGCATTTCAGACCCTGTAGGACTGACACGAAGGCTTTAGGACTGACATCGAAACTAGGAACACTACAGGACCAGGGACAAAGGAGCTAGAGAGAACTTGAGACTGGATGTGACAGGGCTAGAGACTGGATGCTAGAGGCTACAGGGGACCACACCGGAGCACACTGGAGGCTAAGGGGAGCACACTGGAGGCTAAGGGGGAGCACACTGGAGGCTAAAGGGGAGCACACTGGAGGCTAAAGGGGAGCACACTGGAGGCTAAAGGGGAGCACACTGGAACACACTGGAGGCTAAGGGGATCAGACTGGAACACACTGGAGGCTAAGGGGAGCACACTGGAGGCTAAAGGGGAGCACACTGGAACACACTGGAGGCTAAAGGGGAGCACACTGGAACACACTGGAGGCTAAGGGGAGCACACTGGAGGCTAAGGGGACACACTGGACGCTAAGGCGACACACTGGAGCACACTGGAGGATAAGGGGAGCAGACTGGAACACACTGGACGCTAATGGGAGCAGACTGGAACACACTGGAGGCTAATGGGAGCACACTGGAGGTGAAGGGGACACACTGGAGGCGAAGGGGAGCACACTGGAACACACTGGAGGCTAAGGGGACACACTGGAGGCTAAGGGGACACACTGGAACACACTGGCGGCTAAGGGGACACACTGGAACACACTGGAGGCTAAGGGGAGCACACTGGACGCTAAGGGGACACACTGGAGGCTAAAGGGGAGCACACTGGAGGCTAAAGGGGAGCACACTGGAGGCTAAAGGGGAGCACACTGGAACACACTGTAGGCTAAGCGGAGCAGACTGGAACACACTGGAGGCTAAGGGGAGCACACTGGAGGCTAAGGGGAGCACACTGGAGGCTAAGGGGAGCACACTGGAGGCTAAAGGGGAGCACACTGGAGGCTAAAGGGGAGCACACTGGAGGCTAAAGGGGAGCACACTGGAACACACTGGAGGCTAAAGGGGAGCACACTGGAACACACTGGAGGCTAAAGGGGAGCACATTGGAACACACTGGAGGCTAAGGGGGGGCAGACTGGAGCACACTGGAGGCTAAGGCGACACACTGGAGCACACTGGTGTCTAAGAGGAGCACACTAGAACACACTGGAGGCTAAGGGGAGCAGACTGGAACACACTGGAGGCTAAGGGGAGCACACTGGAGGCTAAAGGGGAGCACAATGGAACACACTGGAGGCTAAGGGAACACACTGGAACACACTGGAGGCTAAGGGAACACACTGGAACACACTGGAGGCTAAGGGAACACACTGGAGGCTACGGGGACACACTGGAGGCTACGGGGACACCCTAAAGGCTACGGGGACACCCTGGAGGCTAAGGGGACACCCTGGAGGCTAAGGGGACACACTGGAACACACTGGAGGCTAAGGGAACACACTGGAACACACTGGAGGCTAAGGGAACACCCTGGAGGCTAATGGGACACCCTGGAGGCTAAGGGAACACACTGGAGACACACCACACAGTACACCCACAAATACACAAAATAAACCAAAAAGACACACTTACACAATACTCAAATCACAGAACACAACATAGCCCAGATAAAGTACCATAAGTAAAATAAAACAAAACCCAAAAAAAAAAACAAAAAAAAAAACACATGACCAGTGACAGTATTAATGCTTGACTCAGTTTCCCAGAACAATCAGCTATTTATAACACTAATAATGAGCTACCTCGGTTCAGGTGAGCACCCGCATCACCTGACCCAGGTGCCTTCTGGGAAACTTAGTCGATTAACAAAACTACAAAGCAAAAACAAACACGTGCACACAGTGATCTCTAGTGGTAGTCCCTTACATGGGCAACATAATCCGTGAGCATGGTATTAATTTTCATTGTTATGCTGACGACACTCAGTTACACACGTGGACAAAATTGTTGGTACCCTTTGGTCAATGAAAGAAAAACTCACAGTGGTCACAGAAATAACTTTAATCTGACAAAAGTAATAATTTTAAAAAATTCAATGAATGTTAACCAATGAAAGTCAGACATTGCTTTTCAACCATGCTTCAACGGAATTATTAAAAAAAATTAACTCATGAGGAGTGGGCCGAACAGGCCTGGACAAAAATGATGGTACCCCTAGAAAATACTGAAAATAATGTGACCAAACGGACATGTTAATTCAAGGTGTGTCCACTAATTAGCAGCACAGGTGTCTACAATCTTGTAATCAGTCAGTGGGCCTATATATAGGGCTCCAGGTAGTCACTGTGTTGTTTGGTGACATGGTATGTACCACACTTAACATGGACCAGAGGAAGCGAAGGAAAGAGTTGTCTCAGGAGATTCGAAAGAAAATTATAGACAAGCATGTTAAAGGTAAAGGCTATAAGACCATTTCCAAGCAGCTAGATGTTCCTGTGACTACAGTTGCACATATTATTCAGAAATGTAAGATCCATGGGACTGTAGCCAACCTTCCCTGGACATGGCCGCAGGAGAAAAATTGATGACAAATCAAAGAGACGGATAATCCGAATGGTAACAAAAGAGCCCAGAAAGACTTCTAAAGAGATCCAAGGTGAACTTCATGCTCAAGGAACATCAGTGTCAGATCGCACCGTCCGTCATTGTTTGAGCCAAAGTGGACTACATGGGAGACGACCAAGGAGGACACCATTGTTGAAAACAAATCATAAAAAAGCCAGACTGGAATATGCCACACTACATGTTGACAAATCACAAAGCGTCTGGGAGAATGTCCTATGGACAGATGAGACAAAAATGGAACTTTTTGCCAAGGCACATCAGCTCTATGTTCACAGACGGAAAAATGAAGCATATGAAGAAAAGAACACTGTCCCTACTGTGAAACATGGAGGAGGCTCTGTTATGTTCTGGGGCTGCTTTGCTGCATCTGGCACAGGGTGTCTTGAATCTGTGCAGGGTACAATGAAATCTCAAGACTATCAAGGGATTCTAGAGAGAAATGTGCTGGCCAGTGTCAGAAAGCTGGGTCTCAGTCGCAGGTCATGGGTCTTGCAATAGGACAATGACCCAAAACACAGCTAAAAACACCCAAGAATGGCTAATAGGAAAACATTGGACTATTCTAAAGTGGCCTTCTATGAGCCCTAACCTCAATCCTATTGAGCATCTTTGGAAGGAGCTGAAACATGCTGTCTTGAAAAGGCACCCTTCAAACCGGAAACAACTGGAGCAGCTTGCTCATGAGGAGTGGGCCAAAATACCTGCAGAGAGGTGCAGAAGTCTCATTGACAGTTACAGGAATCGTTTGATTGCAGTGATTGCCTCAAAAGGTTGTGCAACAAACTATTAAGTTAGGGGTACCATCATTTTTGTCCAGGCCTGTTCCATGAGTTCATTTTTTTTTTATAATTCCGTTGAAGCATGGTTGAAAAGCAATGTCTGACTTTCATTGATTAACATTCATAGAATTCTTATTTATTATTACTTTTGTCAGATTAAAGTTATTTCTGTGACCATTGTGAGTTTTTCTTTCATTGACCGAAGGGTACCAACAATTTTATCCACGTGTGTATATTCTCACCAAAACCAGATTTAAAAAAACCAGCTTAATAAAGTTGAGCAATGTGTAAAGGATATAAGAGACTGTATGCTAATTAACTTCCTTCTGCTTAATCCTGATAATACAGAAGTTCTAGTCAGAGGAGCACATGCACTATAAGTTTAAATGGCCTTTATGTTCTATCTAGTGCAACAGTAAAAGATTTTGGTGTGATTATAGATTCCAGTCTTTCATTTGAAGCTTATGTTGCTTGCTAGAATGATAAGATATGAGCACATTGCACGTATTTTATCCACACTTGACTCCCTGTGAAATTCCACATTGATTTTAAAATGCTACGTATAAAGCATTAAATGGTCTCTTGCCGCAGTATCTGAGTGAACTACTAGTGTCTTACGATCTGCCACGCCTGCTTCGATCAAAGGATGCAGGCTGCTTGTCAGTATTGTGTATTATGAAAACTATAGCAGGGGGCAGAGATTTTTCTTACTAAGCCCCAAAGTTATGGAATAGCCTTCCAAATAGTGTTTGGGACTCAGACACAGTCTAGGCTAAAAACCTTTTTATTTAGTCAAGCATTTTTGTAAATAGATTGTCCTTAGGTATAGGAGCAGATCTGGGGGACTCATGGATGTAGAGTGGTGAACTGATATGTTTGGATGTTTAGATGCTGTCTTCCCCATTCTTATTGATCACTCAGGTTTGTTGACAATGAGGTGATTGATTGCTTTACATCTCAGGGAGCCCTCATGTCTGTGTTTCCTTCTGGCTCTCCCTTTTAGTTATGCTGTCATAGTTAGTCCCTGCTTGCACTCTACACTAAATATACATTCACCTTATATACAGATCTGGCCATTAAGAATGGCCAGATCTGGCCAACGAATTTGCAGCATTCGTTGCACGCCATGCTGCGAATTCCCACAAGCAACATTCAGGAATTTAAATAAATGTGGTGTGCTCCACTGAATATCCGCCCAGATGGTGCATGGAAGGACTTTATCAGAAAGCCAGACCAAGTACAACAAAGAATTGTGTATAATTAGTTAGCCTAAAACAATAATGTTTCCCATGCTGAAGCAAAAATGAATTGCTTCATGAACATTATTGTTTTACAAGAGAGCTTTAATGATGAATGTGTGTATATATGTTTCATATTATGTTGATAATGATGAAATGAGATGCCCTAAATCGTGCTTTAAAATTCATAATACAAAGTTTCTTATAAAGTTTTTGTAATGTCTTAACAGGGACAAAACAATAAAAGACATGGCAATGCCTCGGTTTAAATGTTCTTGAAATTATTTAAATTTCCTGATAGTAGGCCATCTGATAGTATTAACTATGCAAATGTCCTGATTCTTGAATATGCCAACATATCTTCTTTAAAACGTAAAAAAGTGTCGACACTGAGTACCATCAAAAGACATCAGTGAACAAAAAAAAATGAACAAAAGGTAGCGTTTTTATCAAAAGGCAGATAAACGCTTGTGATTTATCGATAAAAATGCAGACCAACCCCCCCAGAAAGTCATTGCATCTCGCAATAATGAAGATCAAACATAATACACCCATTCATTAATAAAAAAGAATATTTAAGCATATACGCAAATGTATTTCACATTACAGATTAAAACAAGGAAAGGTCTAGGAAGGAAATGCGTTTCATTATTTTACAAAATCTGAATACATGTAATAAATTTATGAATTAAGCTCAAAGTATCAGATCCAATTATGAAGTCTGATTTAATTGGTATCATTAAACATTTTATTTCTATTTATGTTTGTTTCTATTTATGTTTATGTTTTGCTGCAAAATAAATTTTAAGCAGATGCATTTTAAGCGTCTGCTCGGTCTTGTTAATTCGTTTTGAACCCCTCAATTCTGCCAATTCCCCCATCAGCAAAACCAGTTTGATAACTTCCCACCCATCATGAATGAAAGATGAGGGATTACAGCAGTGGCGGCTGGTGCAGAAAAAAAATTGAGGGGCGCAAACAAAATTAAAATTAAACTTTTAATACGCCTGTAAATTGCCATTTATCAGGTGATTAAGCATCATTACTACTAGTATAAAATAAAGTTCTGACTCACATCACATCCAGTTAGCAGCTCTGCTTGTCATAAGAAGTGCTGGAAAAGACTCGTTGAGAATCACATGGTCCAATCACATGAGCCCAAATATTTAAAAACAATATTGTTTCGCTAAGAACAAAAGTGGGAGGGTTCAGGGCGCACAGTGCTCCGCCCCAAGGAGGATTTGACAAAATCCAATCAGAGCTCAGCCTCAAGTCACATGCTTTTCAAAAACCTATGCGCCTACATAGACACTCGTTTGTCCGGCGCACACTAACACAAATGAACGTAATACAGTTTAGATTTTTTTAATTGCAAATAAATTATATTAAGAAATACAGCGGAATATTGTGACTAAATGACTTCATTATTAAAATAAATAATTGTTATGTTAAATAATTACATGTTAAAGGAGCATTCGTCTCTGGCTAAGTTTAAAGAGGGCTGTAACATCCTGATGTTAGCAGTGTCTCAGCCACACTGAGTACAATGCGTTGTGACGTCATTAGTGTCGCGAGACCATGGGTGTATGAGACTTGGTATCGTGATTCAACATGTCGGAATAAAAACACAATACAACGCACGCCGGTCTCCTGTGGTTATTATACACACACACATCGTGCCATAGGGCAAACACAACATGGTGTCAGAGTAGCGGTCTGAAGACGCACCGACAACAGAGACGATGGACACATACGGAATTCCGGCCCCGCGCATGGATTGGGATTCGCCGAACCTGCCCAAAGCATGGCGGCGGTTTAAACAACAAGCCGAACTGATGTTTTCTGGCCCACTACGGGAGAAACGCGAACCGGATAAGTGCAGTTACCTACTGTTATGGATCGGAGAGAAGGGACAGGATATATTCAACACCTGGACGCTTACCGAAGACGAAGCTAAGAAGCTACAAACATACTACGATAAGTAAGCAGCATATATCACTCCCAAGTCTAACCCGATTTATGTCAGATATCGCTTCCAAGAGAAATTACAGGCTGATGGCGAAACATTTGAACACTTTATAACTGAACTGAAGTTACTCGTAAAAAACTGCGGATACCCCAACAGTGACGAAATGGTTAGGGAGCGCATTATATTTGCCACAAAGTCACCGCGCATTCGCAAAACGCTGCTAAGCCAGGGCGTGGAATTAACACTAGAGAAGGCCATAGACATCTCCGGTTCCCACGAATTAGCACAGATACAGTTAAAGGAAATGACCATCACAAAAGATGTTACATTCATGGCATCAATCTTGGGAGCAAGACAACGACAAAATGCTCACAGATACACGAAAACAAAATATCACAATCCACCATCACACAGAGAATGTGACAGGTGCGCAGGCTCACACAACCCAAGAGAGACCTGCCCATCCCAAGGTAAACAATGTATTAAATGTAAAAAGTACAACCACTTTGCAAAAGCCTGCAAAACAAAAAACACCACTTTGCTAAAACCCTAGAGAAGACCTATACACGCCATAGAGCAAAATGATGATGAGGATCAGTGTGAATTATACATTGACAGTATTACAACCGTGAATACAGCCAAAAACAATGTACAAGCTTATGCAGACATCAAAATTGGACCTAGACAGCAAACGGTCAAGTTCAAATGCGGAAATCAATGCTATACCAAGTCACACTTTTAACACCTTATTCCAAGAAGTGCAAATAGCACCACATTGGAAGTCCAAGGCACCTGCATGCTGGAATGTGAGCACAATGAACACTCAGCGATGCTGGAGTTCCACATAATCAAAGCTAAAGCACCCCCCATTCTAGGTTTAAGCGCCAGCTTGGACCTAAATCTCCTCAAACTAGTAATGGGAGTAAGTAAAGAGGAAACTGAACCAGACATCGAACCGAAGCCTATACTAAAAGAATATGCAGATGGTTTTCAGGGCATCGGAGAATTCGCCGGTGAATGCACACTCCGAGTTAACCCACATGCATCGCCAGTGGTCTACCCTCCACGCAGAGTCTCCGTCGCACTACGAACCCAGCTAAAAGAGGAGCTTGACAAAATGGAGGACAATAACAATCGTTAAAGTAACTGAACCCACTGAATGGGTAAACGCGCTAGTGGTAGTCGAAAAGCCCAACAGCCGAAAACTACGAGTAAGATTGGACCCAAGAGACCTCAACAAGGCCATCCAGTGGCCCCACTATCAGCTCCCCACACTAGAAGAGGTCACCACCAAACTTGCTGGAGCTCAATACTTCATCGTCTTAGACGCAAGGTCCGGTTACTGGGCTATCAAGCTAAGCACAGAATCATCACTGCTAACCACATTTAATACACCATTTGGCAGATACAGGTTCCTCCGCCTGCCTTTTGGCATCAATTCGGCACAGGACGAGTTTCAGAGGCGCGTAAATGAGACGTACGAAGGCCTCAAGGGCATTGCCGCCATAGTCGATGACATTCTTGTATTTGGCAAAGATAAAGAGGAACATGACGCAAACTTTTCCACAAATACATGTATGACAGAAGAATAACTGTAGAATCAGACCACAAACCCCTAGAGGCGATACTCAGAAAGCCGCTCGCTTCAGCCCCCCCTCGCCTCCAGAGGATGATACTTCAACTCCAAAAATATAGTTGCAAGCAACGATGACGGGCTCAAGCAACCTGTGCCATTCCCACCCTGGGCGCACCGCACAACCTGTGTCATTCGAGTGTGTTAAGACCTCGAAAAAGTGCTTGTTTGTGTGTATGGTTTGAGTCTGTGTATTAACATTAGTGATGTGTGTGTTAGTGTGTGAGATGTGTTTGTGTGTGTTAACATTTGTGATGTGTATGTGTGTACAATAGGCCGCAGGTGCGCCAGGTGTACCCTGCGCCATTCCCACCCCAGGTGCACCGCACAACCTGTGTCATTCGAGTGTGTTAAGACCTCAAAAAAGCCATCGCCACTCGGTTGCATCTCACAACCTGCACACATCACACACTATACAGGGCTAATGTCAGTTTGGGCCCTAAATATTTGTTGAGTGCATTAGTGTGTGTGTGCGTCGTGAGAGAGGGGTGTGTGTATGTGTGTGTGGTGTGTGTATGTGTGTGTGTGTGTGTGTGTGCGTCGTGAGAGAGGGGTTTGTGTATGTGTGTGTATGGTGTGTGTGTGTGTGCGTGATTGTAAACATTTGTAATATGGGTGTATGTATGTGTGCATGTGTGTGATGTATGTGTGTGATGTTTGACTGTTTGTGTGTGTGCATGCAGCATGCCTGCGTGTGTGTGTGTGTGTGTGCACGCGCATTAGTGTGTAAGGGTTAGTGTGTGTGAGAGTGAGGGAGAGAGGTGTGTGACGTGTAGATGTGTCAGTCTGTGTGTGACAAGTAAATGTGTTTGTGCTTGTTTGTGTGTGTGGTTTGAGTCTGTGTGTATTAACATTAGTGATGTGTGTGTTAGTGTGTGAGATGTGTTTGTGTGTTAAAACAGGGCTAATGTCAGTTTGAGCCCTAAATATTTGTTGAGTGCATTAGTGTGTGTGTGTGTGTGTGTGTGATGTCACAGAAGGTGTCACTGAATATAATGTCACTCAATATAATGCCACACAGAAAGTTATTAATCATTTTTTGGCGTACGTTTAAGACATTAGCACGGCTGACCCGTTTGAGATATCAAAAATCTCTCCGCAATTTTGCATACTCAATGTTTTTAGATCTCTTTGGCCCAGTTTGGTGGCGATTGTATAATTTCCCTAGGAGGAGTATATCAAAATCCATCTGGTGCGTTTTTGCGAACGACCCAAAATAACCGGCCTCTTGTTGAGTTTAGTCCAGGACATGAAAGTTGTTCGGCTCGATGAGCTCTAAATGTGTACCGAGTTTCGTGTGCCTAGGTGAAAGTATGTATGAGCTAGGCAGCAAAATCTCGTGTGGGGGCCCCTTTGGGCCCTGAGCCACGAGACTCTCAGGCATCCTGATGGCAGCAGATTCCAACCTGTCTGCCAAGTTTCATGAGTTTTTGAGCATGTTAAGACCCCAGAAAAGTCCAAAAGGGTGGAAAAAAAAATAATCCTAAGGAAAACAAGAGGGCCCTTCACACACTATGATGACATAGGGCTGATGTCATAGTGCTTGGGCCCTAAGAAGAGGGCCCTTCACACACTATGACGACATAGGGCTGATGTTATAGTCCTTGGGCCCTACTAATAATCCTAAGGAAAATTAAAGTTGCAAGCAACGATGACGGGCCCAAGCAACGGGCGCGGTCCCCACCCCGGGCGCACCGCACAACCTGCGTGTTATTCGAGTGTGTCAAAACCTCGAAAAAGTCATTGCCACCTGGTTGCACCGCAGAACTTGCACACAGAACGTCACACATCATACTGGGCTAATATCAGTTTGGGCCCTAAATATTTGTGTGTGTGTGTGTGTGTGTGTGTGTGTGTGTGTGTGTGTGTGTGTGTGACTAGTTAATGTGTCAGTCTGTCTCTGATGAGTAAATGTGTTTTTGCGTGTTTGTGTGTGTGTGTGGTGTGTGAGTCTGTGTGTTAACATTAGTGATGTGTGTGTTAGTATGTCTAAGACATGTGACTTGTTAGTGGATGTGTGTGTTTCTGCGTGAGGGTGTGTGAGACAGAGATGTGAGTGTGTGAGTGTTACAATTTGTGATGTTATAATGTGTGTGTATGTTGGTGTGCATGTGTGTGATGTATGAGTGTACTTGTTTGTGTGTGTGCATGCATGTGTGTGAGATATCTTTGTGTGTGTTTATTTAGTGTGTTAACATTAGTGATGTGTGCTTGTGTTTGTGCATGTTTGTGTGTATGGTGTCTGCATCTGTGTGTTAATATTAGTGATGTGTGTGTTATTAATAATTGTTGGGTGTAAGTTTAAGACATTATCACGGCTGATCCGTTTGAGATATCAAAATGTGTGATGTGTGTGTGAGAGTGAGGGAGAGAGGTGTGTGACAGTGATGTGATGTGGTGTGTGTGTGTGTGTGTGTGTGTGTGTGTGTGTGTGTGTGTGTGAGAGTGAGGGAGAGAGGTGTGCGACATGTAGATGTGTCAGTCTGTGTGTGACTAGTAAATGTGCTTGTGTTTGTGCGAGTTTGTGTATATGGTGTGTGTGTGTGTGTGTGTGGATGTTTGTGTGTATGGTGTGTGAGTCTGTGTGTTAACATTAGTGATGTGTGTGTTATAAATAATGTTTCGGTGTAAGTTTAAGGATGTTCCTGAATGTGATGTCACTGTCCGTGTCACTGAATATGATGAGTGTGTGTGTGTGTGTGTGTGTGTCGTGAGAGATGTGTGCTATAGATGCGCAGGACCCTTTTGTTTTTTCTAAGGATTATTCCTTTTTTTTCATCTAGTGTGTGAACATTAGTGATGTGTGTGTTATTAATCATTTGTCGGTGTAAGTTTAAGACATTAGCACGGCTGAGACATTTGAGATATCAAAACTGATTTGCAATGACAAACTCACCCACACACTATAGGTGCGCAGGAGCCTCTTGTTTTCCTAAAGATCTTTTTCCTTTTTCATGATATATTGATTTTTATTTAGTCAGGTAACATTAGTGACGTGTGCTTGTGATGTGTGTGTGTGTGTGTGTGTGTGTGTGTGCATGTAGGATAGTTACTGTGTTCATATTGTGTATTTGTCGGGATGTGTACATGACCGATGTGTAGAGTGTGTGTGTTTGTATGGGGTGTGTGTGTGTGTGTGTGTGTGTGTGTGTGTGTGTGTGTGTTTAGAATGTGTGGTCTGGTGTGTATATCGCCGCGCTTGTCCACCAGACTGAATGTTGCACAGTGGGCAATTTAAATGTTTGTATTGTTTATTTTTTATGATTTCTGTATATATTTAAATTGTAAACATGAAGCCATAGTAAAGGAGAAGGGGAAAGACCTGACTGCAGAATACCTGCCTACTACTGCCATCTACTGGACATATTTTATTACTGCAGGAGTGAGTACAGACAGTTCAGGACAAGGATGATAAATATACTGTAAAAAAATGTTGGGAGCTGTATGAGCATCACAAAAACATGAAACTCAAGAAATCTACTCAGAAGCAGTTGTTCTTTCTACATAAAATGTTTGGGCACATTAGGACTTTCCACTTGGTGGATATAAGTATCTTATGTTTGCTCCAAATGATATGTTGCCATATCAACACTATTCAACGTATCAAAAAGTCCTTTACAGTGTGACATCAGCCGTGTCTTCCAATTATTGTGCCTGATTTTGAAGCCAATTTGCTGAAAATTAGCCACAAAATAATTTAATTTCTGAAAGTAGACACTTTCTGCTGCCAGTTGGTGGCGCTATGACTGAGACTCACGGGACCCATGTCACTGTGAGCAGGACTCTTCTCTTAACCTACTGCTGAGGTTTGATGAATGTCACTCAATTTATACAGAAGTTATTAGCCACTTCCTGTTTCCTGTTATTCGCCGTATTTTTAAGGGCTCGCCACGGCCGACCCGTTTAAGATATCAACCAGCCGTTCACAATATTAGATCCTCAATGTCTTGAGATTATATTAGACCCTGTTTGGTCAAAAACATATGAATCCTGTAAGAGTAGTATATCACATTCCAATGGGTGCGTTTTTCAAACAACGCAAAATAACCGACTTCCTGTTCAGCGGATTCCATGACATGGGGTATGCAAGATGTTCACCTCAATGAGATCTAAATTTATACTGGGTCTCATTCATATATGTGAAAGTGGATATGAGTTATGCAGCTTAAACTTTACAAAGTTCCAGGGGGCGCTGTACAGGCCCTGTGGCACGCCCGGGCTCCAGGCTCTCAGGGCTTCCTCACAATCAGTGAGAGTCTACACCCATACAATTTTGGAACCGTAGGTCTTTCCACTCGTAAGATATGAGAAGAATAATTTTCTTCGATTTTTTCTTGAGTTAAATCGTCACCATAGCAACACGATTCAAATTAGAAAAAAATCCTTCATGGTCTCAAATCATCCATGTCTTTTCATTATTCTGACTGATTTTGAACCAAATCAGGTGAAAGTAAAGGACAAAATATTACTGATTTCCAAAAGTGACACACTTCCTGCTGCCACTTGGTGGCGCTATGACATAGACTCATGGTTGTCATATGATGTGATCAGCTTCCTACTCTTAACATAGCTGTAAAGTTTCATGTGCATAACTTAATGTACACAGAAGTTATTAGCCACTTCCTGTTTCATTTTATTCGCCATAATTTTAAAGCGTCGCCACGGCCGAACCGTTCGAGGTATCAAAAAGATCTCTGCAATTTTGCATCGGCAACTTGTTTAGATCATATTTAGCTGGTTTGGTGCGAATTGTAAAAATTTCCTAGGAGGAGTTTATCACATTCCATTGGGTGCGTTTTGCAAACAACTCAAAATAACTCACTTCCTGTTGATTAGACCTGATGACATGCAGCGCGAAACTTGTTCAGTTTGATGAGATCTAAATGTTCACCGAGTTTTATAAGTATACGTGCAAGTGTGTCTGAGCTATAAGGCAAGACTCTCTAGGGGGCGCTGTGCGGGGCGTGTGCGACGCCCCGGGCCAAGCCCCACTGAGGACCTGTTGGCCGCAGATTCCAGTCTGTGTGCAAATTTTGGTGAGTTTTTGAGTATGTTAAGAGGCCCGAAAGTGCCCGGATGATTGAAAGAAAAATAATAAAAAAAAAAAATAAATAAATAAATAATCCTTAGAAGAACAATAGGGCCCTGCGCACTACAGTGCTTGGGCCCTAACAAGAGGGCCCTTCACACACTATGACGACATAGGGCTTATGTCATAGTGATTGGGCCCTACTAATCCTAAGGAAAACAAGAGGGCCCTTCACACACTATGACAACATAGGGCTGATGTCATAGTGTTTGGGCCCTACTAATCCTAAGGAAAACAAGAGGGCCCTTCACACACTATGACGACATAGGGCTGATGTCATAGTGATTGGGCCCTACTAATCCTAAGGAAAACAAGAGGGTCCTTCACACACTATGACGACATAGGGCTTATGTCATAGTGATTGGGCCCTACTAATCCTAAGGAAAACAAGAGGGCCCTTCACACACTATGACAACATAGGGCTGATGTCATAGTGTTTGGGCCCTACTAATCCTAAGGAAAACAAGAGGGCCCTTCACACACTATGACGACATAGGGCTGATGTCATAGTGCTTGGGCCCTAAATACAATATCCACATCCTCCACAAACCTGGGAAACAGATACCAGTGGCTGACATTTCATGCAAAGCCATTGAGTACCATAACAGCAGCCTAAGTGAAGGCATGGATGCACAAGTACACACCCTGACAGCTTACATCCAAGTAAGCGATGATAAGCTGAGAGAACTAAGAGTGACCATAGCACAGGACCCTCAGCTTGAGGTACTGAAGCGCATCACAAAGACCGGCTGGCCTGATAAATGCAAACAGTGCCCACCACTCATTCGTGAATATTGGAACCACTGGTGTGACATCTCGGAGATTGATGGTATAATGTTTAAAGGTGAGAAAATTATAGTACCCCAGTGTTTTTTACGAAAAGGAATGTTAGATCGCATCCATACAGGTCACATGGGAGTAGAAAAGTGATCTCCTGTTCAGGCAACAGATTGAAACACTGGTGGGACAATGTAACATTTGCCAGGAACGATGAAGCGCCAACACCAGAGAACCTTTACTGCCGCACGATATTCCTGAAAGGCCTTGGCAAGTGGTAGGAACTGACTTATTTACATGGGACGGACAAAACCACATAGTCATCGTGGATTATTACAACCGATACTTCGAGATGGAAAAAACTCCACAGTTGCACCACCACAGCTGTCATTGACAACCTCAAAGCAGCCTTCGCACGTCATGGCATACCAGAGCTCATCATCAGCGATAATCGCCCCTGTTATAGTGCAGAGGAGTTCCACAGATTCGCAAAGGCATGGGATTTTGTACACGTCACCACAAGCCCGAGGTATCCTCAAAGCAACTGTTCAAAAAAAAAAAAAAAAACTGTTCAAACTGCAAAGCACATCCTGGAGAAAACAAAAGCTGATGGAAAAGACTACTATCTCGGATTATTAGAATACGGAACACACCTGTGGATAACCTCAAATCCCAGCCCAACTCCTGATGAGCCGCAGGCTATGATCAATCCTTCCCATAACTGCTGCACGTCTCCAACCTCAGGTCGCACCCCAGCACATGCTCCGAAATCGAAGAGAAACATGCCAACAGCGACAGCAGTTCTACTATGACAGATCTGCCAAAGCACTAACCCCCCTAACTGCAGGCGCACATATCTGTTTCCGCCAAGAGGATGGCTCATGGCATCAGGCAAAGGTGATACAACCCGCCAACACGCAAAGAAGCTACCACATCCAAACAGAGGAGGGAGAAAGTGCTCCGGTGCAACAGGCGGCACCTTCGCGAAACCGCCCCGTATTGACCGGCCGCCACTGGATTACAGTCACTGGGGGTCTGCATTTGTTCACCTCGGACCGAGCTGTCGCGTTGTATTCATCGAGTGGACTAAAGCAACATGTTTTGCAAATTTTATTTCCCCAGCAAAACATAGAATAGATTTAAAAAAATGTTTAATGATAGCGATTAAATCAGACTTCATAGTTAGATTTGATACTTATTGATTTTGATACTTTTCTTTTTATTTACTGTATGGATAGTTGTATTATGCGTTCTCTGAAGAATAAACAAACCTGGTAGATTGTCGTGAAAGTCTTGGGCAGTGGAGGACTGGCCATCTGGAGTGCCATGAAACATTCATTGAAATGCAATTCTTATGCACACAAAAAATGCACTACACAGCAAAATTGTTATATTATATTCTGACTTGAATAAATCGGCTCACATCGGAGCACACTGTCATATTGTAAAAGCCAGCGTTTATCTAGTGAGTAGCCTATATATTTGTGTTTTTTGCATTTCTGGGGGAGTATGTCTGCAATTTTATCGATAAATCACACGCATTTCAGTCGTTTGAACAAAACACTGCCTTTTGTAAAATCAAAGTGCGAGCCATGGGTTTACACACGCTGATTTTAAATTAATTTTAAAGCATGATTTAGGGCATCTCATTTCATTATTATAAACATGATTTATGAATTACACTCGAGCGTGCGGTAGATAGCTCTGATTATACTACATTCTGAGTATAATGTAGCATAATGAGCCCAAATCTCATTTAAATAAAAATTTAACATCAACAAATATTGTAATAATAATAAAATTATAATAATACATTTTATTTGTAGGCTCCTTTCATGACACTCAAGGACACCTTACATACCATAAAAAACAACATACAAACATGGAATAAATAAATAAATAAAT
>CM059224.1:28297195-28417195 GCA_030347435.1 Clarias fuscus
CAGGGGACTGACTGAAGCTCTCCCACTCAGTTGTACCAGATGGGGAGGGAGCGGATGAGATGGACATCACCTCGGGTCTCCTGCAGGAACCCCGGGGCACGTGCCCCAGTACTGATCTGCTGAGCCCCAGTAACATCTCACACTCAACTTTTAACAAGCTCCTAGATTTGCCACTGGATTCATTTAGACTGATAATAATGTGGAGGATTTTTAGATCCACAATGTCAAAGCAACACCGTTTAACTCACAATACAAGCACATGTGTGTGTGTGTGTGTGTGTGTGTGTGTGTGTGTGTGTGTGTGTGTTGATCATATATCGGTGCTTAAAACAAGTATTGGTGCATCATACCATGATGGGACTAAAGTAAGGTTTATAAATAATAATAATAATTAAAATTAATAATAATAATAATAATGTTTTAATAATAATAATTACACACTTGTGTTTATTAACCTGTTATTACGCTGCTTAACTACATAAAACTGCATTTTTTTATATTGAAAATTTTTTTTTGATAATTATTTAGTTTTGTTCCAATTATCTGAAAAAGTTAGAAAAGGTTAAGGCAAGAGCGTTATTTATTTATTTATTTATTTATTTTGCAGTGTTCTGAAGGGGAGATACACACACACTAGATCCGGCACTGCATGTGCTGTAGAGACAGAATTCTGCTGATAAACATCTAATAACAGTTCTGATTTAGTGCATGCGTGTGTGTGTGTGTGTGTGTGTGTGTGTGTGTGTGTGTGTGTGTGTGTGTGTGTGTGTGTATGTGAGAGAGAGCTTTCCTGTGCAGGTGTATCTGCCTTAAGCACGTTTTGAGTGAGCATTTATACCATAGCATTTCGCAGTGCGAGTGATTTTATTAATTACAATGTTGTATAAAGTTAGATGTGTTTATTTTGCTGCTCCGCCCCACAGTGGGGCTTCCTGTGGAGAGACCTGAGGTGATGTCCAATAGCCCCGCCCCTCCCCACCTTGTCCTTCTGAGTGACAGACCTTCCCAATCAGTCCCCCCCCCTCCCCACACACACACACACACACACTAGAATCAGGGCAGCGATGAGATTAATTGACCCTCAATGTGACATGAAAAGTCTGATGTGCAAATGAGAGACAGAAAACTGTTTGTGCAAATGTTATCGTCCCTCTACATGTTTGCATTGAGGGGTGTATTTAGTATCGAGTGATTTGATCATTTGCATGCAGTGAATTTCAGCTCCAAGTTGAACTAGAATACAATAAGTGTGATGTAGAACAGTCCACATATCACTCACCTCTTTGAGTGGAGCTCGAGATTCTTCTAGTGATGTATCTGTGGTTGATCTCCTCATAGACTGCCTCAGGCTGAGTCTTACGCCTCGTCTTAGAGACAACTGGGAGTGCAGAATAATAATCATAATAATAATCATAATAATCATAATAATAATAATAATAATTGGTGTTGTAGAGAAAATAAAGTGTGTGAATGTGTGGTACCTCTCCTGAGCACTCTGTTCTGGTAAAACAGTACCAGCAGAAGCACTAAGGCCAGGAAGAGCAGCGTTCCCAACACAAAGAGAACCAGTGGAGGGGTGGGCGGAGCTACAGCTGATGGAGGATTTGGAGCGGCTCTTCCTGAAGTCAACAACACAGAAGAGGATCTTAATACAAGACTGTAATCATAATTAATATTTAGAAAAATGGTGAAGAGTAACACATATTGTATTGTAACAAATATCCATACCTGATGTGGTGGTGGTGGGTGTAGCAGTGGACACGGTGGATATGTCTGGATTTACATAAAGGAAAAAATGAGCAATAAATATATCATGTTAGTGTCTGAGCCTTTAAGTTAAGATCTAAGATTCTAAATAAAATTTATCGAGTCTTAACCCTGTGAGAAAAGTGTAGTGAGTGGAGAAAACGCTGAAAAGTTAGCACACCCCTCTGAGCTGCACAGGTGACTCCAGCAGGAGAGCAGTCAGTGTGTTTCTTCAGGGAATGATGACAGTCCCACAGGTGAATCTCATCCCCTCGACACTTCACTCTGTTCAGCCAGATAGTCCCTTCACCAGGACCAAAGCTAACATTCCTATCAGCACTCAGCGCCGAGCCACAGCCCAGCTGTCTGCACACCACCTGAGCGTTCCTGATGTTCCACTGATCATCACAAACGGAGCCCCACGTAGCGTTATGATACACCTCCAACCTCCCAGAGCAGCTTCCCTTTCCTCCTCTCAGCCTGAGAGACCAGCGCTCTACATCACACACAGCACACATGGTCGAGTTTAACACAAACAGGTATAACAGGTATCACTGATCACTGAATAAAATGATTTAAAGCTTTGGGTTCTGTTTACTGCTCTGTTGCTTTGATTTTCATGAAATATGATGAAGACTAATGACCTCAGGATGATTCAATAAAGTTCTCTGCAATAATTGTATAAATACAGATGAAATGTCTCCCGTCAGTAACAAATGCAGATGAAGAACAGCACTAAAAGCTTTTCCTTATATTTCCTTACTTGAGCAGTGTTTCTGAGAGGGAAGTGAAGAGCACTTTTCTCGTGTACGTCGAGACTCTTCATCATCTGCAGTAATAAAATACACACATTAATGAAATGTTACACATGCAGGTTTATCTCTCAGAGCAGACTTTTATCAGACTTTTTACTTTATATCTCAGTAACATTAGTTAAACTCTATTCACACTGAAACACTGCAGTTTATAGCAATGTACAGAACCAGAGAAGTCTGACTCCACCCACCTGCGCAGGTAATATGAGCCACCTCATCACTATTATCACATCTGTTGTGTCCCCAGGGTGAAGATGGACACTGCCACAGATTAGAGTCGTGTTTCCTACACTTCAGATGATCCAGCCAGTTAGGAGCAGATTTGACTCTTGCTTGAGTGTTTGACAGACTGTCACGTCTTCCACAGTTCAGCTCTCGACACACCATGTTTACTGTCTCATCATCCATCTGATTGTGACACACATTACCCCATGTCCCATTGTAGAACACTTCCAGATTCCCCTTACAGCCCTCTGTGAGTCGCAGCTCTTTAAACTCTGGGAAGAAAAGAAAAACGTATTACCTTGTCTATATTTAACATGTGACAGGTTGAATCTCAGTCATCACACTGTACCTGAGCACACGACTCCTACGTCCTCCTGGTGTCCACATTCCCCCTCTTCACTCAGCTGAGATCTGCAGTTCCACAGGGACGTCTCGTTCCCCTCACACTCCACCTCATTCAGCCATATGGACCCAGTTCCAGGACCAAACCAGGCTGGTATGTGGGTACTGAGGGCCACTCCACACTGCAGCTGTCTGCACACCACCTGCGCATCCTCAATATCCCACGAGTCATCACACACTGTCCCCCACGAGCCGCTGTGGAAAACCTCCAGCCTTCCTGCACAGTCTCCCCCAGAACCAACCAGCCTGATGGACCTGGGGTCTGGGTTATTTTCATTTTGTGTGTAATAAATTATGTAAAACTAATATATATTTTTCAAATATTTAATAAGAACACTTAAAGATGATAAAACATCCTGTTGTTAATAGCTGCTCATGTGTAGGTGTTGTGCTGTGTACCTGAGCAGGTGATGTCCAGCTGTTCCCCGGAGCTGCAGTTGACAGGTTGTGCACTGCTGCAGTTTCCCAGATGAGCTTCACTCCCAGAGCAGCTGAAACCCGTTACACACATGTGTTTGTGTTCAGTGGTGGATGGAGAGGAGCGGTAGTTCAGCACAGAGCCACAGCCCAGCTGTCTGCAGAGCACAGACGCCTCAGACAGACTCCACGAGTCCAGGAGAACTCTCCTCCAGTCCTGCCTGAAATAAATCTCCACCTCCCCCTGACACTCGCTCCCTCCAGACAACCGCACTCGCCCCTCATGAAACGCCATGGATGATCCTGAAGCAGAAGAAGATCATTTAAATATTCTAATGAACACTGAGTTTATTCACTAACGTGGTGTAGGTGAGGTTAATATCTCACCATTACAGATGACTCCAGCATCGTGTTTATGAGAGCATGCAGCTCGACTCCATGATGAGATGCCACATTGTGATAGGTGTGTCTCATTCCCCTGACAATCAAACACATCAGCCCAGATGTGGCCACTCCCCTCCCCGAACCAGTCCACCCCCACCACAGCCACAGCACTCCCACAATCCAGCTGTGCACAGAGAACATCTGCAGCTCTCATATCCCAGCTTACAGCACAAACTGTGCCCCAGTCACTGAGGTACTGGAGCTCCACTCGACCAGAACAGGAGTCCGGTCCGTTCACCAGCCGCGCCTCTGTGTGACCTGAACAAACAGCCGAGAGCTCAGTGAAAGAGGAACATTAACAAAGACACCTTAAAGTTTGATTGACAGGTATGTGGTCTCTATTTAAACAGAAGTTAAATCATGATACTTAACCAGAACATATTATTCCCACATCGTTGTCATGGGAGCAGTGTGAGTGTTTGAGTGAAGATGTTGGACAGAAGGTAATCTCAGATTCAGTTCCTCTACACTGAAGCTCCTCTGTCCACACCTGACCCTCCCCTCGGCCAAAAGCAGCTGATCCCAGCACCTTCACAGGAATCCCACAGCCCAGCTCTCGACACACAACCTCTGCATCCTGCTGGTCAAAGTCAGCATCACACACTGTGGACCAGGAACGTCCATGAAACACCTCCACTCTCCCAGAGCACCGGTGAGGACCAGCACTGAGTCTCGGCATTCTGTGACCTGTGATTCATTTCATTGTGTAAATATTGTGCATGTTTTCACCATAACAGTACATGAAGAAATCATAACAGTGTATTTGCTGTAACATCTAGTCTTGATCTTTAACTTAAACCCCCCACCAGACACCTCACCTGAGTTTGAAGAACTTTCTTGTTCATTCCCATCATTCCCTGTTAGACGCTATAGGAAGCGTGTGGATTTATATACATGTTATGAACTTGTCACTTTGCTCTCTCCTGGATATAACTTGTGATCCTTTACTAACTGACATAATCTTTCTGCACATGACACAGACTCAGAGGTGTTTTTTATTTTTTCCTCTGATTATTATTATAGTGGCATTGCCCCACTCCTCCTTTTTTAGCTTTGAATTGAACTGAGTTTTGGATGTGTCGACTTGGACTAGGACTCGATTGCTTGGACCCTGTTTCCATGGAGACAAATATTAGTAGTGTCCCTATCTGATGTAGTGATCTTCCCCAGCACTCTATATTCAGCAATTGACATGCTGTTGCTGAGTTTCTCTAATGTAGAATAAAAGTCTCTCAGGGCAGCATGACTGCGGGTAAACTTTAAATATGTAACAGATATCTTTAGTTTAGTGTAATGTTATGTATCTTATGGATGGATGGCCTGAATAAATTTAAACTCGTTCCTCTGTTCACTATATCACCATCATCATGACTTGCCAGTTGACTGAGATGTGTTTTAGATTTTAGAGATTTTATGGTCAGATTTCATCACAGCAGCTTCTACATTTCTGTAGTTTAGTAAAATGGGAACATGTTCCCCCTCGTCTCACTGCAGCTGACTCTGCTAAATCTGCTCTGTTTAGGGTTTTGCTGATTCCTGGCCACAGACTTGAAGCTCCGCAGTGTGAAATGACTCTTTTTACTCTCCTGTGGCATTTTTGTGAATGAAACTTTCCCACAAACAGAGTGGACCAGGAGCCTTAGATGAGGATTTTAGGGCTGTTGATGATGTGAAGATCAAATCTCATGTACGCGCTGCTCTTCATCAACAGGTGCCACTAATCAGTCTGAAACCAGGGATTTACCACAAGTGTGTGCAGTTTAATGAATCTGATGTGAAACACTCGTATAAACACCATTCACAGAGAAACGCCAGAGGAATTTAATACAAGAGTAAGAAAATGTTCCTGCATGAGGCCGATGTGTTTGTGTCTGTGTTTTATAGTCATTAGTCAAGTTTAGGAGGCAAATAATTTATTTATATTATGATTCAATCAAATGTCAAACTAACATAATTTAAAACAATATACAAAAAGAAAAAACAGGTGTTATTTGTTAAATTTACTCAGATTTGTGTTTAAAATACTGTACAACCTCCACAATAAAATACCTGCAGATTAATTTTGTGCCAATCTGTTAATTTCATAACTGTTATTAATTTATTTCTAGACAAGTTTCTTTATTACTAATAAAATTATATTAATAAAAAGAAAATCAGGGGTTTATAATGAAGCTCCTGCAAATGGACCCTTACTCAGGCTCAGTCAGCTCTTTGGTAGAGTCGCACCAGGCTTTACATTTAAATAAAGACAACATGGAATTCAAATAATGTGTGGATATAATTACAGTTAAATCATGCTGAGAATCTCACTCAGTGTTTTTATTCCCTAAATTCAGTAGTTTACCTGAGCAGGTCACTCCAGCATCAAGACCATGACCACAGTATTGTTCCCCTCTACCGCCTGACCCACAGCTCTTCAGTGTCGACTCTGATCCACTACAGCCCACATTATACATCCAGATTGGTCCTGATCCTGGTCCAAAGTGACCGAACTGAGGTGCATCTACAGCCTCCCCACAGCGCAGCTCTCCACACACCACTGCAGCATCGTCCTTATCCCAGTTATAACCACACACTGTTCCCCACTGTCCCTCCTGATGAACCTCCACTCTCCCAGCACAGCGACTTCCACCATTCACCAACCTCACACTGTCTGAGAGAGAGAGAGAGAGAGAGAGGGGGGGGGGGGGGGTTATTATCTATTATCACACACACACACACACACAATTTACCTCTCTCACACATATGCCCAGACACACACACACAGATATACTGCCGCTTAAAAGTTTAGGATCACTTGCAGAAACTTTCTTTGTTTTTGTTGAGAGATAGATTTTCTACATTCTACAACAATACTGCAGGTTTAAAAACTATGAAATAAAACATATGGAACATTAGGTAATTATGTAACAACAGCAGTAACAGTCAGTTGTTATTATAAGACATGAATTTCAGCTGTTCTGGAACAGTTCCTACAAGAACAGTATTGTGTCGAGTGTGTTTGTAAAACCCATCAGTCACCATGATGAACAAATTTTATCTCTCACACACACAGGGATATCTCACTCATTCACACACACACACACACACACACACACACACACACAGATCTCTCTCTCTCTCTCTCTCTCTCTCTCTCTCTCTCTCTCTCACACACACACACACACACACACACACACACACACACACACACACACACACACACACACACACTAAATACATAGATTTTTTTCTTCTTTTTTTAAAAAATGCTGCACATTTCTACTTCTTGTTTACACATAAATGAGGACTAACTGCACTTTGGAACATGGAGAACCACACCGCTGCTAACACACACATCAGTGCCATTCCATTCCATACTTCATGTTTCAGTCACACTGCTGCTGTCATACACACACAACGTACTTTTACACTTCTATATTCTTACACTTTTATACCTCAGAGTTTACAGTCTGTACATCCTGCATCATTTATGTCCTTTAACTCTATTTAATTCTTCCTAACATTTGTAAATACAGTATGCAACACAATATACAGTGCAGAAATGAAAAGACAAACAATATTTCCTTGTTGTCACCTGTGATTTCTTTTTTCCTGAATGAAACTAACACACACACTATTAGTGTGTTGATTTACCATGGTATGTGTATTGTAAGTGTTTGAAGCATGTGTGCACCGCCCCGCGCAGATTCTCAAACATATCCCAGAACAAAGGCTGCTGCAGATTCGTGCAAAGGGGGAGACGAATCTTGGCGGATCTTTTCCCTTGAACACGCTCTGCTTTAATATTTCCTACAAATAGGCATCAGGAGGTGTAAGATCGGGCAAATCATTCGTTCTGAAAAGTTTTCCTGCAGCATGGCTAGAGCTGGAGTTATAGTATCCCCCATCGACAAAAGGACATGCGCGTTCAAGATACACAAGTTTTTTTGTACATTTTTCAGGCTAATGTTTTTAGATGTTTTATAATGTTTTTTTATTATTATTATCATTTTATTTCATTTATTTACAAATTATTTTAAATTTAATTGTACTCTCTAGTGCAGTTTATTTCATCTAAGTTGAATCTTTTTATTAAGGTCATGGACAGTCGTATAAGCCTTTCACTGCATATCTTACATTTTATGATTGTGTGTTTAAATTTGAATTTAAACACACGCACAGAGAAGACATGGAGACGTGTTTGGCTTCCTGCCAAGTTTCTGAATATATTTTCAATGTTATTAGAGAATGCATACTGGCAGCTGAGGCTGGCAGGGAGGTGTCTCTCCAGCATAGCATCAGAAAAATGTCAGAAAAACCTAACACACACACACACACACACACACACACACATGCACACACACACACACACACACTATCCCATGCTAGAGGGATAGAAGCAGGGTACACCCTGGACAGGGTGCCAGGGCATCGCAGGGCACACACATCATGTGCAAACTCTAAATATTAATCTGAAACTAATTTTATAACTGATCAGGGTTTTGGGATCCAGTCTTGTGTTAGAAATGAGTTAGCTTTATAGCTCATGTTAGCCATGAACAAAACAGAGATGGTTCAGAGGCGACAAACTGGACTGTAATCTTAATCAATGTGAACTTTATACTGGACCCTGGCTGTGCAGTCTATTACAATCTGGATTTATTTCATAAAGCTTAAACATATATGGGATAATTAAAATATTTAATTGGAAAAATGTTATAAATAATAAGATTAAAACCAATTTACCTGCACAGGTGACTCCAGCATCACCACTATGATCACAGTCATTTCTCCCCCAGTCTGCTGAACTACAGCTCTTCAGTGTCGACTCTGATCCATTACAGCCCACGTCATCCATCCAGATTGGTCCTGATCCTGGTCCAAAGTGTGTGAAAGACTGCACGTCTACAGGCTCCCCACAGCCCAGCTCTCTACACACCACTGCAGCTTCTCTCATATCCCAGCTATTATTACACACTGTTCCCCACTGACCATCATGAAGAACCTCCACTCTACCAGCACAGCGACGCCCACCATTCACCAACCTCACAGTGTCTGAGAGAGAGAGAGAGTGTGTTATTTATTTATTTTTTTAAATTATTTTACATATGGGTAAAAATGTTATATTGTTACACCTGCTATCTCTTGCTAATGGCCTACTGCCAAATACCACAGCTCATTTTAAGAGGTCTTTCGGAGACATGACTGTGAACTTGGCCTTTAATGGAATCGTGTGGGCATTGCCAAACCCTAATCATCTGCGGTGTGAATACTTATGGCATTGCCTTTGTAAATCTGTCACACATTTAACTCAGTTTGGCTTTTCTAAACATTTAGACAACTTTACATTCGGGTTGATGAATACATACACACATATATACACACACCCACACACCCACATTGCCATATTATCATACCTGTTATCTGATCAGCTGTACTCTCAAAGTTGTCCATGTAGTCTACACCAGAACACAAACAATTAAAGTTTTTTTTAGCTGCTAAAGTCATAATGAACATTAATATATACTCAACATCATACAGTGCGTAAACACTGATCAACCATAACATTAACAGTGATTAGCAATTATACCCCAGTAAGCTGATGACATGATCATGAACATGCAAGGTTCACCCATGCAAGCAGGGATCAAAGCCAATGCAGCACAAACTGTTTAAAAGGTGGTATCAGAACACCCAGTGTACATAACATCAGCTATGACAGTAAAAACAGTAACATTATAACCACCTAGGTTTTGGGTTATTCTTGTGCCACCTGGGCAACTCCAGCCCCTTGAGGTGTGGTTCTACACTGCCTTTGGATTGTGCTGTGGGGCCTCCGTGGATTGGTTTTGTGTGTCTGATGCATCCCATGGGTCCACCATCAGATTGGGATCTGAGTTGGTCAGAGTTTGGGTCAGTGACCCTGCTGGGCTCCATGTGAGGAGGGCTGTGGTGCACTGGGTGTTCTGGTTCCTTTTTTTATTGATTGGTGTTGCATTGACGTTTCTGTAGAATAGGACCAAACAGGTTGGTCACACACCTGCAATTGATAATCAATGCTAATGATATGGTAGATCCAGGTGCATGTATATATATATATATATATATATATATATATATATATATATATATATATATATATATATATATATATATATACAGTACAGAGCAAAAGTTTGGACAGACCTTCTCATTCAAAGAGTTTGAATTTGTATTATGGCAAGAAAAAAGCAGCTAAGTAAAGAAAAACAAGTGGCCATCATTACTTTAAGAAATGAAGGTCAGTCAGTCCGAAAAATTGGGAAAACTTTGAAAGTGTCCCCAAGTGCAGTCACAAAAACCATCAAGTGTGTCATGCGCACTCACCGCGACTGGCACTAGGACCCGGAAGTAGTATGGTCGCGATTCAGGAAGTATAAAAGGAAACAAAATGGCGCCGCACATCGCTCAGTCATTGAGTTTTCCAATGCCTATCTCTCCAATTTTGTGAGTACTCACCAGTTTGTGCCATTTTCCTGATTGAGTGTGTGTTGTTAGAACGCGGGTTTAATTGTGTAAACTCTTGCTCTCTGCATGAGAGAGTTCTAATAATAAATCGCGTGGTTATCCTGCCTGCTCGCGCTGCTTCCGTGTTTGGGTTTATCCTCCACGCTACAGAGCTATCTGCCCTCTTCGCCCGGGTTCCCTCCACCTCTCTGCCACCACTACCAACATTTCCCGTCTCACGGTGCAAGTACACCTCCAGTTTGGCCACAAACGGGTCAGAAGTACGGCGTTCATCGACTCCGGTGCCGCTGGCAACTTCATTGACTCTTCCTATGCCAAAGAACTGGGAATGGAACTTGAGGCATTATCCCAGCCCGTGCGGATTACATCTGTCGACGGTCAGCCCCTTTCATCCAGCCCTATCATCACCCAGACCCAACCAATCACGTTAATCATCGACCAACACCAAGAGCAGATCTGGTTTCACTTCACCCCCATTTCATCTCCCCCCCTCATCCTCGGGCACCCCTGGGACATGCTCTAGGGAGTCCAAGGCCCCCGAAGTCGACACCAACGCCATCCCCGTCGCCTACCGAGACCTGGCTGAAGTGTTCTGCAAGAGGCAGGCCACTCACCTTCCGCCTCATCGCCCCTACGACCTGGCGATTGACCTTCAGCCGGGTTCTGTTCCTCCCCGCGGCCACCTCTACTTGCTCTCTGCCATCGAGACACAGGCCATGGAGAAGTATGTCACCGATGCCCTCCGCAACGGCACCATCCGGCCCTCCTCCTCACCTGCCGCCGCGGGGTTCTTTTTTGTCAAGAAAAAAGGTAACGACCTACGCCCGTGTGTCGACTATCGGGGGCTCAACAATATCACCATCAAAAATTGTCACCCATTGCCTCTTACCAACTCTGCCCTGGACGCCCTCTCTGGCGCCACCATTTTCACAAAGTTGGACCTACGGAGCGCCTACAACTTGGTGCGCATCAGAGAGGGCGATGAGTGGAAGACGGCTTTCATCACCCCAACAGGACACTATGAAAGCCTGGTCATACCTTTTGGACTCTGTAACTCCCCCGCTGTCTTTCAGCAGTTTATTAACGACATCCTCCGAGATATGTTAGGCCAGTGGGTTTTTGTCTACTTAGACGATATTCTCATATACTCCCGTAAGGTTGACGAACATGTCCAACACGTCAGGGCGGTCCTCAAGAGACTGCTCGCCCATCAACTGTATTGTAAGTTGGAGAAGTGCGCCTTTCACAAGCGCTCCACCACATTCCTGGGGTTTGTCATCTCGCCCCAGGGTGTGGCCATGGACCCGCAGAAACTGGAAGTTGTGCGTCATTGGCCCCTACCCAAGACCCTCAAGCAACTTCCAACGGTTTCTCGGGTTTGCGAACTTCTAACGTCGTTTTATCCGGGACTACAGTACGGTTGCAGCACCTTTAACCGCCCTGACACGACCATTGTCTTCCCCCTACATCCTCAACTCTAACGCCATCTCCGCCTTTCAGGAACTGTGTCATCGCTTCACCACCACACCAATCCTCCTCCATCCAGATGCAAGTAAGCCATTCGTTGTGGAGGTGGATGCTTCGGATGTGGGCGCCGGAGCCATTCTCTCCCAACGAGGTCCAGACCAGAAGCTACATCCTTGTAGTTTCTTCTCCAGGAAATTTAACCCCACTCAGCAGCGATACGGGGTAGGGGACCGCGAGCTGCTGGCCATAAAGTGGGCCCTGGAGGAATGGCGACACTGGCTCCAGGGCACCAGAGAGCCGTTCATCATCTGGACCGACCATCAAAATCTAATCACCATTCGGAATCTAAGACAGCTCAACCCAAGACAGGCGCGGTGGGCTCTTTTCTTCGAGCACTACAATTTCCATCTGTCGTACCGCCCGGGGTTCAAGAACACCAAAGCCGACGCCCTCTCTCGACAATACGAAGAGGATGTTCCCCGGGGGCGAACCCTGCGCCTGTCCTCCCACCATCCAAGATAATTGCACCTCTCCGCTGGGATTTGGAGACAAGGATTCGTCAGGCACAGGCTGCGGAGATGGAACCGGCAGGAGTGCCGCCTGGACGACTCTACGTGCCTCATGACGTCAGAACGGAGGTCCTTCAATGGGCCACTCATCCCCCCTCTCCGGACACCCCGGCTCCAAACGCACCCTCCAATTCGTCCGGCGTGTCTTCTGGTGGCCGTCCATGGCAAAGGACGCTGAGGAATTCGTCCAGGCATGCCCAGTGTGTGCCAGGGCTAAAGACACCAACCAGCCAACACCGGGGGAACTTCAACCACTCCCGGTTCCCCGTCGGCCCTGGACACACATTGCCGTTGACTTCATCACGGGCCTGCCGGTCTCCGAAGGGAAGGATACCATCATGACCATTGTCGACCGATTCTCCAAAGCCGTGCACTTGGTGGCCCTCGCCGGACTCCCGTCAGCTAAGACCACAGCCGAGCTGATATTAGAGCATCTAGTCCGCCTGCATGGGTTCCCAAAGGACATCGTCTCGGACAGAGGGCCCCAGTTCACTGCCCGATTCTGGAAGGCCTTCTGCCGTCTGATCAACTCCACCTGTAGTCTCTCATCCGGATACCACCCTCAGACTAATGGTCAGACGGAACGGGCCAGCCAACAACTGGAGCGCTATCTGAGATGCTTCGCCGCCGATCGTCAGCGCTCCTGGGCCCGCTACCTCATCTGGGCTGAACTCTCCCACAATCTCCATGTTTCGTCCGCCACCGAGTTGAGTCAATTTGAGGTATGCCACGGTTTCCAACCTTCGATGTTCAACCACCAAGAACCGGAGGTTGATGTGCCGTCGGCCCAACGGTTGGTCCGTAGGTGTCGGTGGCTATGGGACCAAGCAAGAGCAGCCATCCATTGTGCCAACACCTGCTACACCACTCAACATCGCCGTCGACACCCTCCGGTACGAGCAAGAGATGTACAATGTAGGTGACAAGGTCTGGCTATCAACAAAGAATCTGCATCTCCACACAGAATCCCGTAAACTTTCACCCAGGTTCATCGGCCCTTACCGTGTCAACCTCCGGATCAACCCTGTCACCTACCGGCTCCAGCTGCCTGCGGCGCTCCGAACCCACCCGGTATACCACACCTCTCAGCTCAAACCCTTCATCACTTCACCTATGGAAAGGAAGACCAAGAGTCACCTCTGCTGCGGAGGATAAGTTCATCCGAGTCACCAGCCTCAGAAATCGCAGGTTAACAGCAGCTCAGATCAGAGAGCAGGTCAATGCCACACAGAGTTCTAGCTGCAGACACATTTCTAGAACAACTGTTAAGAGGATACTGTGTGAATCAGGCCTTCATGGTAGAATATCTGCTAGGAAACCACTGCTAAGGACAGGCAACAAGCAGAAGAGACTTGTTTGGGCTAAAGAACACAATAAAGAACACAATAAAGAAAACTCGCTGAATGAGAAGGTGTGTCCAAACTTTTGCTCTGTACTGTATATATATATACAGTGAGGTCAATAAGTATTTGATCACCCTGTGATTTTGCAAGTTCTCTTACTTAGAAATCATGGAGGGGTCTACAATTTTCAGCATAGGTGCATTTCCACTGTGAGAGACAGAATCTAAAAAGAAAAATCCGGAAATCACATTGTATGATTTTTTAACAATTTATTTGTGAATTACTGTGTCAAATAAGTATTTGATCACTTGCTTATCAGCCAGATTTCTGACCCTCAAAGACCTGTTATTTTGCTTTTAAATAGTCCAGCTACACTCTGCTCATGATTCAAAATCGTTAGCTGTCATAAAGATACCTGTGCACCCCACAATCAGCCAAAGTCTAAGTAGCAACATGGGCAAAACCAAAGAGCTGTCAAAAGACACAAGAGACAAAATTGTAGACCTTCACAAAGCTGGAAAGGGCTACGGGGCAATTGCCAAGTAGCTTGGTGAAAAAAGAACAACTGTTGGAGCAATTGTCAGAAAATGGAAGAGGCTAATGATGACTGTCAGTGTCCGTTGGACTGGGGCCCCACGGAAGATCTCTCCTCATGGGGTATCAATGATGCTAAGAATGGTGAAGAATCAGCCCAGAACTACATGGGAGGAGCTGGTCAATGCCGTGAAGAGAGCTGGGACCATCGTTTAAAAGGCTACTATCAGTAATACACTAAGACGTCATGGTTTAAAATCTTGCATCGCACGGAAGGTTCCCCTGCTTAAGTCAGCCCATGTCCTGGCCCGTTTGAAGTTTTTTAGGGACCATCTGGATGATCCAGAGGAGTCATGGGAGAAAATCCTGTGGTCAGATGAGACCAAAGTAGAACTTTTTGGTCTTATCTCCATTCACCGTGTTTGGAGGAAGAAGAATGATGAGTATCATCCCAATATTACCATACCTACAGTGAAGCATGGGGCTGGAAGCATCATGCTCTGGGGGTGTTTTTCTGCACAGGGGACAGGACGACTGCACTGTATTAAGGAGAGGATGAACGGGGCCATGTATTGTGACATATTGGGCAAAAACCTCCTTCCCTCAGTCAGAGCATTAAAGATGGGTCGTGGCTGGGTGACAATGGCATGACATGACAATGACCCAAAGCACACAGCCAGGAAAACCAAGGAGTGGCTCCGTAAGAAGCATATCAAGGTTCTGGAGTGGCCTAGCCAGTCTCCAGACCTAAAAATCTTTGGAGGGAGCTGAAACTCCATGTTGCTCAGCGACAGCCCCGAAACCTGACAGATCTAGAGAAGATCTGTATGGAGGAGTGGGCCAAAATCCCTCCTGCTGGTGAAGAACTACAGGAACCGTTTGACCTCTGTAATTGTTAACAAAGGCTTCTGTACCAAATATTACATTTTTTTGACTCAAGTGATCAAATACTAATTTGACACAGTAATTCACAAATAAATTGTTAAAAAATCATGCAATGTGATTTCCGGATTTTTCTTTTTAGATTCTGTCTCTCACAGTGGAAATGCACTTATGCTGAAAAGTGTAGACCCCTCCATGATTTCTAAGTAAGAGAACTTGCAAAATCACAGGGTGATCAAATACTTATTGACCTCACTGTATATGTATATATTTGCTCTGAATTTTAATGAAATAAGTAAAAGTTCCCTTTGATATTACTAATAATGCATGAGAAGAAACACCATTTTCATTAGTTTAATATTTATTACCCCAAAAATTTAGACAATAACAAGGATAGCCCCAAATAACAAAAATTGACAATGTCAGTCGCGGGTGTTTTCACCACTTGCCGCAATGACAGCTTGACAGCGACGTCTCATGCTCCTCACTATCCTCATGATGCTGTTCTGAGGCAATGCGTTCCACTCTTACATAAGTGCTACACGCAGTTCTGCCAGGTCACGTGGGGGGGGGGGGGGGTACAATCATCCAGTCTCTGCTTCAACTGGTCCCAAACGTGCTCTATGGGGTTCAGGTCAGGGGATATTGATGGCTGTACCATATGAGGCATTCCAAGTTCCTGAAGTCGAGCTGTAACAATTCTGCCACGATGTGGTGGATGAGCATTATCATCCATGAACAGAAAGTTGGGGGTGTGCTGGTGGAATTGGAGGATGATGATAGGTTCTCTGACATCTCTGAGGTAAGAACGTGCAGTGACTGAGACATCTATAATAACCAAATCTGTTTTGCGCTGACTGGTGATGCCTGCCCAGACTGTTGCACCTCCTCCACCAAAGCAAACCCTGGGGACCATGTTGACCTCAGCGTATCGCTCACCTTGCCTTCTCCAGCAACGGTGACCCGACATTCATCAGTGAACAGGACGGTAGACCACTGCTGCATTGTCCAGGTCACATGGTCTTGTGCCCACTGTAAACGTTCACGGCGGTGTCTCGGTGTCAGTGGAGTCGCCTGCAACGGTCGTCTGGAATTCAATCCAAAGCAGTGGAGTCGGTTGCGAATGGTTTGTCTGGAAACCCTAGTACCCCTCACATCTTGTAAATGGGCCTGCAACTGTGTGGCAGTTGCATAATGATGTCTGAGTGCATAGGTCTTTAGGTACTCGTCATCGTTGCGGTCTGTCACTCGTGAGGCTCCACTCCTAGGTCTGTCATGAACTCTGCCAGTAGTTCTGTGTCTTGATGCAAGTCTGCTGAGGACACTTTGAGACACACCAAGTTCATGAGCAACATCTGACTTCCTGCCACCGACCCGAAGGCGCGCCATGGTCAGGTGGCGCTGCTCGTCCGTTAAGTGACGTCATGTGTTCATGGCTGTTTGAATGATGAACTTGGAATGACTTACTGACAATACCAGCTTTTTATACACACAGAATGTTGAATTGAAAAGGGTTGTCTTTTGGTATTGGCCCCAATATAAGGCACACCTGTACACAATGAGACCATTACATGGAAAACACAAAATGATGCGTGTCTATCACCCCAATACAATCGCCTCCCTATCCCAAAAATGTAATTTAACTCAGTTTGGCTTTTCTAAACATTTAGACAACTTTACATTGAGGTAAATGAATTCATACAGTACAGACCAAAAGTTTGGACACATCTTCTCATTCAAAGAGTTTGGATTTGTATTATGGCAAGAAAAAAGCAGCTAAGTAAATAAAAAAACGAGTGGCCATCATTACTTTAAGAAATGAAGGTCAGTCAGTCCGAAAAATTGGGAAAACTTTGAAAATGTCCCCAAGTGCAGTCACAAAAAGCATCAAGCGCTACAAAGAAACTGGCTGACATGCGGACCGCCCGAGGAAAGGAAGACCAAGAGTCGCCTCTGCTGCGGAGGATAAGTTCATCCGAGTCACCGGCCTCAGAAATCGCAGGTTAACAGCAGCTCAGATCAGAGAGCAGGTCAATGCCACACAGAGTTCTAGCAGCAGACACATCTCTAGAACAACTGTTAAGAGGAGACTGTGTGAATCAGGCCTTCATTCTAGAATATCTGCTAGGAAACCACTGCTAAGGACAGGCAACAAGCAGAAGAGACGCGTTTGGGCTAAAGAACACAATAAAGAACACAAGAAAGAAAACAAGAAAGAACACAATAAAGAACACAATAAAGAACACTCGCTGAATGAGAAGGGGTGTCCAAACTTTTGGTCTGTACTGTACATACATATATACACACACACACACACACACACACACACACACACACACACATTGCCATATTATCATACCTGTTATCTGATCAGCTGTACTCTCAGAGTTGTCTATGTAGTCTACACCAAAACACAACACCAAAACACAAACAATTTAAGTTTTTTTTAGCCGCTAAAGTCATAATGAACATTAATATATACTCAACATCATACAGTGCATAAACACTGATCAACCGTAACATTAACAGTGATTAGCAATTATACCCCAGTAAGCTGATGACATGATCATTAACATCCAAGGTTCACCCATTCAAGCAGGGATCAAAGCCAATGCAGCACAAACTGTTTAACTTGGAATGACTTACTGACAATACCAGCTTTTTATACCCACAGAATGTTGAAATTGATGCCACATTGAAAAGGGTTGTCTTTTGGTACTGGCCCCAATATAAGGCACACCTATACCATTACATGACAAACACAAAATTAGGCGTGCCTATCACCCCAATACAATCGCCTCCCTATTCCAAAAATGTCTGAAGTGAAACAAACACCGTATGTATGACATCCACTAGTCTCTCACAATATCCCTTACTTATTGTGAGTAGTGTATATATACCTGTATACATTACTCACAATAAGTTAGGGATATTGTGAGATATCACACAGTATATACACAGTATATATAAAATATACTAACCATATGTATTCTCCTCATCGTCACCAAAATCTAAAAGTAAAGAAGTGTGATAGTTAGACCACAGTAAGACAACCAAATATACACAGTGGGGTCCCAAATTCTGAGAGAACAAAAGCTTCTATTTTGCATTCTTTTCCACTTTAATACAATTTTAATAACTACTCTATTACTAACAACAACAGGTTTTTGCAAATGTACACACACACACACAAACAGAACACGTGGGGATCTGTTTGGCGTCCTGCCAAGTTTCTGTAAAACTATCTGAACATTTTTTTTCACTTTCATTAGTAAAGTGAGTGAGTGAGGGAGGTCTACCATCCTGTTCACTAAGCCATCAGAAAAATGTCAGAACAAAAAATTAGTTAGCATTGTAGCATATGTTAGCCATGAACAGAATAGAGACGGTTCAGAGACGACGAACGTGGTTCACTAAAACTTCACTAAAACACACACACACACACACACACACACACACACACACACACACACACACACACACACACACACACACACACACACACATTGCCATATTATCATACCTGTTATCTGATCAGCTGTACTCTCAGAGTTGTCCATGTAGTCTACACCAAAACACAAACAATTAATGTTTTTTTAGCTGCTAAAGTCATAATGAACATTAATATATACTCAACATCATACAGTGCGTAAACACTGATCAACCGTAACATTAACAGTGATTAGCAATTATACCCCAGTAAGCTGATGACATGATCATGAACATCCAAGGTTCACCCATGAAATGCACCACAAACTGTTGAAAAAGTGGTATCAGAACACCCAGTGTACTATACACCTATCAGCTATGACAGTAAAAACAGTAATATTATAACCACCTAGGTTTTGGGTTATTCTTGTTCCACCTGAGCAGCTCCGGCCCCTTGGGGTGTAGTTCTACACTGCCTTTAGGGTGTGCTGAGGGGCTTCTGTGGATTGGGTTTGTTTGTCTGGTGCATCCCATGGGTCCACCATCAGATTGGGATCTGAGTTGGTCAGAGTTTGGGTCAGTGACCCTGCTGGGCTCCATATGAGATGGGCCGTGGTGCACTGGGTGTTCTGGTGACTTTCTATCATAGCCAGCATTGACTTTTTTTTATTGATTAGTGTTGCATTGACGTTTCTGTAGAATAGGACCAAACAGGCTGGTCACACACCAGCAATTGATAATCAATGCTAATGTTATGGTAGATCCAGGTGCATGTATACAGTATATATAAAATATTAACACAGTGGGGTCCCAAAGGCTGAGAGAACAAAAAAAACATTTAATACAATGTTAATAACTACTCTATTACCAACAACAACAGGTTTTTGCACACACACACACACACACACACACACACACACACACACACACACACACAGAACACGTGGAGATCTGTTTGACATCCTGTCAAATTTCTGTAACACTATCTGATTATTCACAACTATTTTCACTTTTATTAGTGAAGTGAGTGAGAGACGGCAAGTGGAACATTATGGCGTCAGAAAAATGTCAGAACAACCTAACACACACACCCATACATTGTCTTATGCTGGGTACATCAGTTTTTAATTACATGTAAAAAAAATAATAATAATAAGTCATGTTGCCAACTCTAGACAGTAATCTGAAAATTATTTTATAACTGATCAGGGATTAGTGAGGGATTTGGGATCCAGTCTTGTGTTAGAAATGAGTTAGCTTTGTAGCTCATGTTAGCCATAAACAGAGGCCATTTTTCAGAGGCGACAAACTGGATGGTTCACTAAAAACTTAAACACACCCATTGAATCTGGTAATTATGAGATTAGTTAAATCAGGTTAAATCTTGAGCAGAAGAATGACCAAACTATGATGGACACTGGCCCTCCAGGACTGGAGCTGAAGATCCCTGCACTACACAAACACTGAACTCAACTGAACTTAATGCTGCTTTTCAGTTACACCGACATCACACAAGAAACATGTACTTAAATTTAATATCTGAATCGAACCTCTGTTATAGATAAACTATGTCCGCCCCACGTGCGTCTGATTTCTGTGGTGACTCTGTGTCCAACACGCTGTCATCATAATCAATGTTTACTTCATACTGGACTCTGGCAGTGGAGTCTATTACAATCCACATTTATTTCATAAAGCTTAAACATATATGGAGTAATTATAATATTTAACTGGAAAAATGTTGTAAATATTAACATTAAAACCAATTTACCTGCACAGGTGACTCCAGCATCACCACTATGATCGCAGTAATTTTTTCCCCAGTTTGGTGAACTACAGTTCTTCAGTGTCGACTCTGATCCATTACAGCCCACATCATCCATCCAGATTGGTCCTGATCCTGGTCCAAAGTGTGTGAAAGACTGCACGTCTACAGGCTCCCCACAGCCCAGCTCTCTACACACCACTGCAGCTTCTCTCATATCCCAGCTATTATTACACACTGTTCCCCACTGACCATCATGAAGAACCTCCACTCTACCAGCACAGCGACGCCCACCATTCACCAGCCTCACACCATCTGAGAGACAGAGGTATATAATGTGTGTTTTTAAGGTATTGATTAAGCAGTCAAGTTTTTCTTTTCTTTTTTTTTGCAAATTAATAAAAATGTTATATTGTTAGGCCTGTATTTAATGACAGATGTTAGCTGCATTAAGGAATTACACAATTTATTTTGAAAAAGCGACAGCAAGTCACCCAAACTCCATTCTTAAATCAATAAGGCTAGGTGTTAAATGAAAGTGAACTGTTAATATATGAAAGAAGGATGTAGAGGTTTGTGCAGACAGCAGACAGCATTGGTGGATGCCAGAAGCAGTGCTAATGTCAGAACTGATATTACTGGGAGATTTAACAAATGGTGCCCGATCAGTGCATACAGTAGTTACAGACCAGTATGATTTGTAGAGTATTAAAGATGGATTATAAGTCTGTTTTTCTTGTCAGGAAAATGGATGTTTACATTTGAACTAGGACTTGTTTGTTTTGACCCTGTTCCCCTGGGGACTCTTTTAGCAGTGTACCTACAGTAGGAGCCACAAGAAATAGCCGCGGCCATGTGAATGCCGTGCGGATCCCGTGCGGCTTCCCTTTGAACCCCGTGGTCCCTCCTCCCTTTCCTGCTAGGAAGGTGTGTCAAGATTTCACAGTAAACACGCCCATTCAAGCTCTATTTATTCATTTACCTGGTGCCACCACAAGATGGCGCTTTGTTCTCAAAAACACGTTAACACAAGCCAACAATTTAGCTGCGCTGAGTTGCAATCACATGATTTTAACAAATATGAACACAAAGTGCTTCGGCCTTTTTATAAAAAATAATAATCATGTTTTTTTGCTGTTTGTGTCCAACATTGAATAATTATTTCATCCATTATTTGACCACGGCTGGAAATCATAGCTGGAATGTGATTGTGAATTTATGACTGAAATAAAGCCGTTCATCTGCGTGCGTGAACCCCGATTTGTCCGTAAACTTTCACTTTACAAAAAAGCAGCATTTTGATCAAAAGACATCTTTACGCATGTGCATCTTTAAATTTGAACAGAAAATAATAGTGGGCTGGTAGGCACATAATTTTTTCATGTAACTTAAATGGCTGAATGAAGTTAAATATACAGAATAAATTAATAATTGCGTTTGCTTTACATTTGAGCACTCTTTTTCATTGTATATACTACCATATCATATATGTGTGTTTAATACTGTTTTATTCATATTTTACATTACATGCAGTTTGTAATTTACTTGCAATTGTACTTTTAAAATGTTACCTACGCAGGACTTTAGATGGGTAAACGAAATAGGAGTATGTGAGAGTGCTTGTGATACACACAGGAAGACCTTTCCGTTTGGAGATGGCGTGGGATTATTAATTAACAATTAATAAAATTAATTAAAAAGGAAACAAAAGGAAACTGAAAACACAAAATTAACAGAGCTCCGCTGTCTCTACGCGAGAACGGACGGGCTCTGGAAACTCTGGGTTGTGGCACTAGCAAACTGAGGTGAAGTAGTGAAGTGTTTGAGTTGGGATGTATGGAATACCGGATGGATCCGGAGCGCCGCAGGCAGCTGGAGCCGGTAGGTGACAGGGTTAATCCGGAGGTTGATGCCGTATGGTCCGATGAATCTTGGTGACAACTTTCTTGATTCAGTCTGCAGGTGTAGGTTTTTTGTTGATAGCCATACCTTGTCACCTACTTGGTACATTCATCCTGGTGGGTGTCGACGGTGATGTTGTAGAGTGTAACGGCGGTTAGCCTGTTGAATAGCGTCGTTTGCTTGTCTCCATAGCCGTCGACACCGGCGAACCAACTGTTGGGCCGACGGTACTTCCATCTCTGGTTCTTGATGGTCGAACATCGAAGTTTGGATCCCGTAGCATACCTCAAATGGGCTTATGTTGGTGGCAGAGGAGGTGTGGAGGTTGTGGGATAGCTCAGCCCAAATGAGGTGGCGGGCCCAGGAGCACTGGCGATCATCAATGAAGCATCTCAGGTAGCGCTCCAGTTGTTAGTTGGTTCGCTCCGTCTGACCGTTTGTGGATGGTCTGTGGATGGTAACCGGAGGACAGACTGCAGGTGGAATTGATCAGACGGCAGAAGGCCTTCCAGAACCGAGACGTGAACTGGGGCCCCCTGTCTGAGATGATGTCCTTTGGGAACCCATGCAGGCGGACTACGTGCTTTAATATCAGCTCGGCTGTCCTTTTAGCTGACGGGAGACCGGAGAGGGCCACCAGGTAAACAGCTTTGGAGAACCGGTCGACGATGGTGAGGATGGTGTCTCTTCCTTCAGAAACCGGCAGGCCCGTGATGAAGTCAACGGCAATGTGTGTCCAGGGCCGGCGGGGAACCGGGAGTGGTTGGAGTTCCCCTGGCGATGGTCGGTTGCTGTCCTTGGAACTGGCACACACTGGGCATGCCTGGACAAACTCGTCTACGTCCTTCCTCATATTGGGCCACCAGAAGCCACGTTGGATGAAAAGTAGGGTGCGCCATTTTCCGGGGTGTCCAGAAAGTGGGGAGGAGTGTCCCCACTGGAGTACTTCGGCCCTGATGGCGTTGGGTACATAGAGTCGGCCAGGCGGCACACCTGCCGGTTCGGTCTCCGTAGCTTGTGCCTGGCGAACCCTCGTTTCCAAGTTCCAACTGAGTGGTGCGAGGATCTTGGTGGGTGGCAGGACAGGCGCGGGGTCCGACCGGGGGACGTCTTCCTCGTGCTGTCGGGAGAGGGCGTTGGCTTAGGTGTTCTTGGACCCTGGGCGGTATGACAGGTGGAAATTATAATTCTCAAAAAACAGTGCCCACCGCGCCTGTCTGGGGTTGAGTTGTTTTAAGGTGCGGATAGTGATGAGGTTTTGATAGTCGGTCCAGACGATGAACGGCTCTCTGGCGCCCTGGAGCCAGTGTCGCCATTCCTCCAAGGCCCACTTCATGGCCAGCAGCTCGCGGTCCCCTACTCCGTATCGCTGCTGAGTAGGGTCAAATTTCTTGGAGAAAAAACTGCAGGGGTGCAGTTTTTGGTCTGGACCTCGCTGGGAGAGAACAGCCCCGGCGCCCACATCCAAAGCGTCCACCTCCACAACGAATGGTTTGTCAGCATCCGGGTGAAGGAGGATGGGAGCAGTGGTGAACCGGCGACAAAGCTCATGGAAGGCGGAGACGGCAGTTGAGGTGAGGTTGAAGGGGTGAGATGATGGGGGGGGTCAGAGCGGTTAGTGGAGCTGCAACGGTACTGTAGTCCCGGATAAAGCGGCGATAGAAATTGGCAAACCCGAGAAATCGCTGGAGTTGTTTAAGAGTCTTGGGTAGGGGCCAACGACTCACAACTTCCAGTTTCTGCGGGTCCATGGCCACACCCTGGGACGAGATGACAAAACCCAGGAATGTGGTGGAGCGCTCGTGAAAAGCGCACTTTTCCAACTTACAGTACAGCTGGTGGGCGAGCAATCTCTTTAGAACCGCTCTGATGTGCTGGATATTTTCGTTGATGGTTCGGGAGTAGATGAGGATGTCATCGAGGTAGACGAACACCCAGCGGCCTAACAGGTCTCTGAGGACGTCATTGATGAACTGTTGAAAAGCAGCAGGTGCGTAGCAGAGACCAAAGGGGATGACCAGACTCTCGTAGTGTCCTGTAGGGGTGATGAAGGCCGTCTTCCACTCATCGCCCTCTCTGATGCGCAACAAGTTGTAGGCGCTCTGGAGGTCCAACTTAGTGAAGATGGTGGCACCAGAGAGGGCGTCCAGGGCAGAGTTGGTAAGAGGCAGCGGGTGTCGGTTTTTTATGGTGATGTTATTGAGCCCCCGGTAATCGACACAGGGGCGTAGACTACCATCGCGTTTTTTCACGAAGAAGAACCCCGCGGCGGCAGGTGAGGAGGAGGGCCGGATGGTACCATGGCAAAGTCCGCTGGAAACATACTCCTCCATCGCCTGCATCTCGGTGTTGGATAGTGAATAGAGGTGGCCGCGGGGTGGCGTGGCGCCTGGCTGAAGATTGCCAGGTCGTATGGGCGATGAGGACTGGAGCAGTGTGATTAAAGTACCTGAAATAACCCAGAATTTTAGCGTAGCATTAGCATAAACAACCCAATGATGTGTTTACAGAAACCCAGCATTTTTTAGAGTGTACTACTAATAATAATAATAATTAATGGAGAAAGTGCAGTCAAAGCCCAGGGGACTGTCTGCTGTCGCGTTGTATTCAGGGAGTAGCATACATTTTTGTATTTGTTGCATTTGTGGGGGAGTATGTCTGCAGTTTTATCGATAAATCTGCTCATATGTACGAGCGTGTTTATTAGCCTTTTGATCAAAAAGCGTGCGCGCGCAAATCACTTTCACTTTGCAAAAGACAGTGTTTATTGTTTAGTGTATATTTAAAGCTCATATACACAATAAATCAATATAGTTTTAGGCTAACTTATCATACACTTTTGTATTCTTTGCTGTACTTCGTCATTTTTTTTCTTTTGATTTTTACATATCAGTATTTACATTCTCTAACAGCATCTCATGATCCAGTCCAGTCTAAAGCTTCACATTTAGATTTTCAGTGCTTTACAGGTATAGAACAGGAAGAGCTGTATAAACTTATCACCTCGGCTAAATGTGATGCATACGGTTGGAGAGCCACTTCTAAACATTATCAATTCTTCATTATATCTAGGTCATGTCCCTAAACCTTTCAAGTTGGCAGTTATTAAGCCTCTTCTTAAAAAATCTAATTTAGATCCAAATGAAATAACAAATTACAGACCGATTTCAAACCTTCCGTTTATATCAAAAATATTAGAAAAGGTAGTATCAGCTCAAATATGCACATTCTTGCAGGAAAACAATAACCTCGAAGAATTTCAGTCAGGTTTCAGGCCCCATCATAGTACAGAAGCTGCACTAGTTAAAATTGCAAATGACTTGTTTTCAGCTTCAGACCAAGGCTGCATCTTAATACTAGTCTTACTCCATCTTAGTGCTGCATTCGACACTATAGATCATGATATTCTCATAGATTTACAAAATCACATAGGTATTCAGGGACAGGCATTAAAATGGTTTAGATCCTACCTGTCTGATCGATACCATTTTGTAGATCTAAGTGGAGAACTGTCCGCTATAATGCTTGTGATATATTGGGTCCCACAAGGGTCAGTTTTAGGACCTCTGCTGTTCTCAATATACATGCTTCCCTTGGGTAACATCATCAGAAGACATGGGATTAGTTTCCATTGTTATGCTGAATATACTCAGTTATACAACCCAACAAAACCAGACGAAATACCCAAATTGTCTAGACTAACTGAGTGTGTCAAGGATATAAAAGATTGGATGACCAATAACTTTCTTTTACTAAATACAGATAAGACAGAGATATTACTTATTGGCCCAAAAACCAGTACACACCAGCTCTCACAATTCAGCCTGCGTTTAGAAGGATGGACTGTTACTACCAGCTCGACAGTGAAAGACCTGGATGTAATATTAGACAGTAACTTGTCCTTTGAAAATCATATTTCCAACATCACAAAAACAGCCTTTTTCCATCTTAGAAATGTTGGCAAGGTTAGGAACATTTTATCCGTATCTGATGCAGAAAAGCTGGTTCATGCATTCATGACCTCCAGACTGGACTACTGTAATGCATTACTGGGTGGCTGTCCTGCATCCGCAATAAACAAGCTACAGTTAGTCCAAAATGCAGCCGCCAGGGTTCTCACTAGATCCAGAAAATATGATCATATAACCCCAATATTATCATCCCTGCACTGGTTACCTGTTCAGTTTAGAATTAATTATAAAATAGCATTACTTACTTACAAGGCTCTAAACGGTCTAGCTCCCACATACCTAACCAGTCTTCTGATACGTTACAATCCACCACGCTCCTTAATATCAGAAAACTCCGGACTACTGGTAGTTCCCAGAATATCAAAATCTACAAAAGGAGGTAGGGCTTTTTCATATTTAGCTCCTAAGCTTTGGAATAGCCTTCCTGACAGTGTTCGGGGCTCAGACACAGTTTCCCAATTTAAAAGTAGACTCAAGGCGCATCTCTTTAATCTGGCATACACGTAACTCATCCCATAACCTCATACTCCAGTACATCTATTCTGAATGGCAACTACGCTAATTCTTTCCATATGTTCTTTATTTTTCTACCCATCCTGAGGCATCTGGAGATTGTTCCAGCTTCAGTAGACCGAGGCCGACCCTGCGAGGTTCCTGAGGCATCCAGAGAAGGACCTGCTCCAGCTGAATTCTGCTTTATGATGGTTTGAAGCTACACATGCTGCTCCTGAGCTCCCAGTGATCCAGACCGCCATCTGCCCTCTGCTCCTGCTGACTCATCCCTGAGCTGAACTGGACTTTGTGTTAATTTAAATAACTTGTTATACTGAACTTTCAGCTGCATAACACACATGATGAGGATGGGTTCCCTGTTGAGTCTGGTTCCTCTCAAGGTTTCTTCCTATTGCCATCTCAGGGAGTTTTTCCTTGCCACTGTTGCCGTCACCCTCGGCTTGCTCATCAGGGACAATCTTATTATTATCTAGACACATTTTTCTGACACATACCCAATTTCATAAATTTTCTCTTCAAATTTTCTTTTTATTTTGAGACAATGACAATAGTTAAAAGTGCTATAGAAATGAAATTGAATTGAATTGAATCATTAAACGAAAAACTCGCAGCCAAACTCTGAACGCAGCAACACAGGAGACCAAAGAAGCAGGATGTAGCACAGCACACACACACGCAGGGAGAACTGCAAAAAGACATCAAAGAACAAATAAATACATTTTTACAGTTAACAAAAAAAGAAAAGAGACAGGTGGTTAACAAACTATTTCCAGGCAACAGTAAAATAAAAAAAAATATCTCTCATCAGCCAACAAGAAACTCAAACCTGCTCCTAGCAAGGAACAAACACAGGACATCGAGACTGACAGTAGCTTGGAACTGAGTAATATAATGAACACTGCACACTCATAACTCAGAAAATAAATCGGACTATGAAATGTAACAGGACTAATGAACTTCGAAGCTGAACTTAAGACTTTAAAAGTGGTTGGGGTTGTTGATGTTAATGATTCAATTCAATTCAATTTTATTTCTATCACACAGTCATGGGGTGGGTCAAAAAATAAATAAATAAAAATTTGTAAATATGTTAATACATTGTGTGTGTGTGTATATGAGTGCATGTGTGCGTGTATGAGTGTGTGTATGATGGTGAGTGAGTATGTATAAATGAGTGTGTATGTGTGTATATAAATATGTATATAAAGTGAAAATGTAAAATAGTCCATTCCCTTAAATTTCCTACAGTCTACCTGAGCCTCCAGTAAACAACTGGACTCCATATGAACTTAAACACGTCTCCTGTTCTACTGAACTTCCAGCCTCCTAACACACAGTATGAGTGCAGATCAAATCCCTGCTCTCCGTTATCACCCAGATGAGGATGGGTTCCCTGTTGAGTCTGGTTCCTCTCAAGGTTTGATCAGGGACAATCTGATAATTGTTTTAATCATGATTAATACAAATTTTTTACCTTCCTAACAAATTTTCATAATTCTCTTTTGATTTTGTAAAGCCGCTTTGCGACAATGACAACTGTAAAAAGTTCTATACAAATAAATTCAGAAGAATTGGATTGAAACGAGGGATTTACCACAAGTGTGTGCAGTTTAATAAATATTTTGTGAAACACTTATATAAACACGGTTCACAGAGAAAAGTCAGAGAAATTTAAGACAAGGATAAGAAAATGTTCCTGCATGAGGCCGATGTGTTTTTGTCTGTTTTTCTTCTTTTTTTTCTTTTCCTAGTTATTAGTGAAGGCAACTAAATTATTTATATTATGATTTGATCAAATGGCAAACTAACAGATTTGAAAACAATATAAAGAGAGAAAACAAGCAATTTTTTAATACATTTTGTCAGATTTGTGCTTAAAATACATCCTAAACAATAAAATATTTGCAGATCTTTTATAAAATCTTTATTACTAATGAAATATGATATTAACTACAAAAAATTCAGAGGCGTTTTTGAAGGTCCTATAATTTTTTTTTATTATAAACGAGTCCTCAGTGTTTAAACATATTTAACAGTCACAGTCACCTGCATATGCAGATGATAATTAGTGTCCCAAATTAGTGAGTATTTGTCCTCCTCCACTTTACCATCCAGATAAAAACCTGAACCTAGTCCTCAGTCTCTGTGCCACCCCAAAGTGAGTGCTGGGCCCAGCCTGGCCACCCCTATGAATAAAGTCTGGCTCTGCCACTGCCTGTCATAATGAAGCTCCTGCAAATGGACCCTTACTCAGGCTCAGTCAGCTCTTTGGTAGAGTCGCACCAGGCTTTACATTTAAATAAAGACAAAATGGAATTCAAATAATGTGTGGATATAATTACAGTTAAATCATGCTGAGAATCTCACTCAGTGTTTTTATTCCCTAAATTCAGTAGTTTACCTGAGCAGGTCACTCCAGCATCTTCACCATGATCACAGTTACTCTCTCCCCAGCCTGCTGAACTACAGTTCTTCAGTGTCGACTCTGATCCACTACAGTCCACATCATCCATCCAAATTGGTCCTGATCCTGGTCCAAAGTGAGCTTCATTCTTTACATTTACAGCCTCCCCACAGCTCAACTCTCTACACACCACTGCAGCATCGTTCTCATCCCAGTCATCATCACACACTGTTCCCCACTGTCCATCATGAAGAACCTCCACTCTCCCAGCACAGCGACTTCCACCATTCACCAACCTCACACTGTCTGAGAGAGAGAGAGAGAGAGAGAGAGAGAGAGGTTTTATTATCACACACACACACACACACTTGTAGTTTTACACTCACACACTCACTGAAATACACACACAAAACACACATACCCATGCAAACACATTCTCTTTCTTAATCACAGACAAACACACATTCATGTACACTTGCACAAATACTTTCTCTCTCTCTTTCTTTCATACACACAAACTCTAAAAATAAATTTGAAATGTATTTTATAACTCGTGAAAATAAAAACAAACAAACAAAGATAAAAAAGGGAGGATGTTGTGTATACACTCCGCTACAGGTTTTTAAATTATATACAGAGGTGGCCAAAAGTACTGAGACAAAAGTGAAACTCAATGTTTTAATGACATTATCACAATTTAAAATCTTGAATATCGTCATTTTGATGTCAAAAAGGATAGGCCAAAAAAGTCAGAGCTGAAAGTGCTGGCTGTTTACAGAGTGCCTTATCAAAACATATTCATGGAAAGTTGACTGGAAAGGAAATTTGTGGTAGGAAAAGGAGGAAAAGGAGCACAAATGACCACAGCTTTAAGAAGATTGTCAAACAAAGCCAATTCAAGGACTTGGGACAGCTTCAGAAGTAGTGGAGTGAGGCACCTAGAATCACCACAGACAGAAAGCTTCAGGATATGGGCTACAACTGTTGCATTCCTACTGTAGTATCAAGACACTCCTGAACCAGAGACAACATCAGAAGCGTCGTACCTGGGCTGAGGAGAAGGGGAAAAAAATGGCCTTTTGCTGTGTGCTCACATTCATGGGCCAATGGCATGTAAACTGACTTTGTTTATGACCGGCCCAGCTATTTACTTCAATCACAGGCAGGCTCACATATTCATGGGATTATCTATTGGAGTTGAACCGCCTTCAGTCGGAGTAACAGAGGCGGCCCTCCAAAAAACCAACCACAGGAGTTATGTCAGGGATATAAGCAAAGCCAGATAAGAAGGGTCTAGAGGTGGGATATGTAACAGATTGAGAGGCAGCCAGCTTCTGCTACTGACCATCACGCTGTCAAACGTCCGATCGCTACGAAATAAGTCCTATACTAATCAAGTCTAATTGTGACTATCGGCAGACTAGCATGTTTTGTTTCACAGAAACATGGCTCTCTGAGGATGTGGATTTTCAGCTGGACGAATTTCGCATCATTCGTTGTGACAGAGATGCTACTAAAATACAGAAGTCGATTAGGGGCTGACTCTGTATGGCTATAAACAGTAAGCGGGCAACAAAAATCACAGTGCGGGAAATGGAGTGCTTTTGTCAGGCTCGCTAGAGGGCGTTGTGGATCCAAGTGCAGAAGTTGGGAGTGTATGCCGATTGAAGTGACGTTTAAGAGTGCTTGTGATTCACTTTGTGGTGCTTTGAAGCTGTAGAGCCGGCATATGGATGACAGCGTGAGCTCTGCGAGGAGTGAGGATTAATCGTGGTCGAAGAACAGGCAGAGGTCGAAGCCGGAGTGACGAGAGAAAAGTTCGTAATCCAAAATCGTGGTCGGGACAGGTCGGCAATGGGAAACAATATATATATATATATATATATATATATATATAAATAGATAGATAGATAGATAGATAGATAGATTTTTTTTTCTTTACAGCCATGCATATATTCTCCTGTAATGTTATTTATTTATACATTTTTAAGTTATATACAGTATGGAAAAGCTGAATGATTTTGGACATAATTATGCAGACATGATAAACATATATACTGTACAAAAAATTGGTACAGCATATAATATGGTGCCCAAGACTTTTGCACAGTACTGTACATTCAAATAATAAAAAGTGGATTACCAAGGACATGAAAGTCTGTCTTGTGCAAAAGAAAAAGGCATTTTTGCAAGGGGATGAACTGAGGGTGAGGGTACTGGAGAAAGAGTTCAGGAGTAAAGCCAAGCTGGCTAAGATTAATTTTAGGAACAGGGTGGAGCAGAAATTAACATGTGGAAATATGAGGGAGGCATGGCAAGGATTAAACATCATCCAAACCTGTAATAGCTGACTGCCAGGATCCTGACTTCTTTACAGAACAGTTAAACAGTTACTTCACCTGGTTCAATAGCCATAACACACTTTAACACATAACATAACACACTTTTTTCAAGTGCAATTTCGAATTTTATTCACACACATAATTTACCTGTGCAATATTTACTTACACATATAATTTAATTTATTTACACATATAATATAATTTATTTACACATATAATATAATTTATTTACACATATAATTTACCTGTGCAATATTTACTTAACAATGCTCTTGGCCACACCACTCTGTAATTATCATAGCAAACCCTGAATTACCCATATAACTGCACATATAACTATTGCACATACTGGATAACTGGTGCAATATCTTTCCTTTTTTCCCTCACATGTGCAATATCAAGAATTATGTTTAATGTGCAACTAAGGGAATATCTGTACTAAGATTTATTTATTTGTTTATTTATTTGTTTATTTATTTATTACTCTTTTCCTTTCCTCCTGTAAATGACTGTAAGCAACTATTACCAAGTATAAGCAATTTCCCTCTGGGATTAATAAGTTCTTTGAATCTTAAATCTTGAATATTTATACCTGGGCCTCTGTATCCAACAGTTCCTCCCTCCAACCCCTCACTATTAGTGAACAACTTGTCACAACTAAGTTAACCTCAACAAAGCTGCTGGACCTGAAGAGATCAAAGGAAAAGTGCTTAAGGAGTGCTCCACTCAGTTAGGTGAGGTTCTTACTAGGCTCTTTCAGCTTCTTCTGGACTCTAGCTATGTCCCCAACCAGTGAAAGGAATCTACAATAATTCCAATCTCCAAGAAGGTACCTGCTAGCGACGTGAATAACTATAAGGCAGTGGCTTTAACATCAGTACTTTGCAAATGTATGGTGAGAGTTGTGCATCATCTGCTGTCAAACATGCTGCAAGACAAACTGGATCCACTTCAGTTCGCCTACAAGGCAAAGCATGGAGTAGAGGATGCAAGTCTCACACTTTTAGATACTGTCACAAAACATACTAGAATTTTATTCAGGGAGTTCTCTTCTGTCTTTAACACTGTAGAGACGGTCACTCTCTCTCTCACATTGTCTCTCAGATCTTCAGGTCCACACTTCATTGATTTTCTTGATAAACCACTTTTTATAGGACAGACCACAACGTGTCTCTTTGAATGGATTTAAATCCAGTGCAGCGGTTTTAAACACAGCCCTGCCTCAGGGTTGTGTTCTGTTTCCCATGCTCTTCTCGGTTTATACAAACAATATTTCTTGCAGCAGGGAAGGAATGAAACTGATAAAGTATGCACATGGTGGCGCATGTGACTGACACCCATTCCCTGTCTTTATACAAACACAAAGCCAATAGCTTGGTTCAAGTTTTTGCTGAGAGCACACTAGAACTAAATATAACCAACACAAAAGAGCTGTGTTTTGGGTCACAAGAAAGATCCCTTCTGTTCTGACCCAACCACTGAGTATCCAGGGCCAGGTGTTGGAGAAGGTACTGCATTTTAAATATCTGGGGACAGAGATCGACACCGACTTGACCTTCACACAACATTCTAACATGGTGTATAAAGAAGCACAACAACGCCTTCACCTGCTGAGGAAATTAAGGGTATTTCAGCTTAACAAAGATATTTTTCTCGGGTTTACAAATCTTTGATTGAATCCATCCTTACTTTAAGCAGTACAATTTTCTCAAAGTCAAACGCTTACAAAATTGGCTTGTATAATTATCCAGGCCAGTAAAATAACCCGGATCACCCCAAAGATCTCTGTCTGAACTATACAGTCGCTCAGTGGTGAATAAAGCAATCCTGGTCACGGAGGACCCTTCTCATCTCCTACATAGTTAATTCATGCTATTACCACCAGGCAGGTGCTGGCCGGAAAAACATTTACAATAACCTTTATTCTCAATGCAATAACTGCTTTAAACAGTTAAAAACAGAATTTTATGCATTTTTTTTACTTGTATTTCTATTGTGTGTAAATTATTGGAGCCTGGCAAAGAAGAATTTCTGTAACTATCTCGAACAATAAAGCTTATCTTATCTTATTTTAGCTTATCGGAAGGTCAGCTGTTCGAATCCCAGCTCCGTTATGAGTGTGATGAGTGTATACATACTTACCAGCTTCTGTGAGTGTGATTGTGGATGAGAGAAGAATAAAAGTCAGACAGATTTCCATCTCCCTCCTCACTGTACACGATGTGTTCACCTCCACTCACCCAGAGAGACAGAGAGAAGTGTGTCCCCTCACTCAGCCCCCTACAGAGAGAGAGAGAGAGAGAGAGAGAGAGAGAGACCAATCACACTCAACATCACCTTATTAGAAAGATGAAACACAATCATCACACAGCGTCAGTAACAAATCAGAGGCGGCATCTTTCACTTTCTCCATATATATCAGTATAACATCAGCGCTGATGAACAGAGCTCCGCCTTCCTTTTTGAGGGGTGTGACTGAAGACAGAACTCTGCCTCAGAGGAAGCACTCAGCTTTCCTACAGCATTAATGCCTGACACCTGCACAGAGCAGATACACACAGATAAACCGCTGCAGCACACTGCAACTACATCAGCTAAATATACCTTCTACACACACACACACACACACACACACACACACACACACACACAGCAACTACAACAGTGAAATATACTATCTACACAATATTACTCAGTAATAAACTATTATAATTTTATAATCCAATAACTTGAACAAATTTTGGATTTACTTCCTAAGCATTATTAGTAGTTTAAATAGTCAAGTAAATAGTATGTTTTGCTACACATATAGTGTAGTGAATTATTATTATTATTATTATTATTATTAAAAATATCTGCAATAAATACGGGCTGCCAGCCTATACTACAACAAATAATAATAATTATTTTCATGAAGCATTCTAAAAGCACTCTCAGCTAGTCACTTAAGAGAAAAACACATTTTACTAAAGAGAAATCATAGTTTCAAAGAGCTTTTTTGCCATCTTGTGGATGGATATTTGAATAAACTATACATTCAATAATGTAAAGTTTATAAAAAAAATCCATCTACAGGAGGAGACTGAAAACCTTGAGAACTGTCATGTGGGAACGTGGAGGTGAAGGATCCAAGTGCAGAGCGAGTGCTACTGTTACGCTGAATGAGCTCCGCAGCGAGAATACGGAGGTGTGGAGCTAGCGTGTGTGAAGAGCGAGCGCTTCTATGTTTGCCGGCGTGGAGATGATTAATGGTCGAGAAAACAGCGGGCGAGGGTCAAAACCGGTGAGTCTAGAGTCCGTAATACAAGTTAGTAGTCGAGAGACAATTCAGGAGGTCGGCAACAGTAAACCCAAGGAGGCAATAAATCCGAGACGTGAGACAAAGGTGAGGTCGGTGAAACAGAGCGTGGTCAAGATCCGAAAAGTCAAAACAGAACAGAATGCTGGAATACTGGGCATGAGTAACACACAGTATTCTGGTGACATGATGGTGTCAGAGCATGGTTTAAATAGGTAGCTGTGATAATTAGAGATTGAATGGAATGTGGGGTTAATTCGGCGCATGGATAATGGCAGAGCCAATCTGACAGAACATTTTAATTAATTAATTAGGTGAGAGATTGTGAATGGGCCGATGAACTTAGGTGAGAGTTTCTTGGACGTAGTGTTGAGTGGTAGGTCATGAGAGGAGAGCATAACTGTTTGGCCAACACGGTAAGCTGAAGTGGTTTAGCAGTGGCGATTGGCCTTTCGCTGAAAGATGGTCACAAGACGTTGTAATTGAGCGAGAGCCCATTGCCATGTTCTCAGCAACAAATGAAGGCTTGGGCTGAAGGGACTGCAGTTTCTCCTTCCTGGGTGGGGAACAGTGATGGTTGATAGCCAAAGCAGCACTAAAAAGGTGGCATGCCTGTGGAGGATGTGGGGAGCGAGTTATGGGCGTACTCGATCGATGACTCCAAAAAGCTATGTCCCGTGAAGCCATGCATCTCAGAGATTTTTCTAATTCTTTATTCATGTGCTCAGTCTGACCATTGCTCTGGGGTGGAACCCCGATGAGAGGCTGGGTGTGGCGCCAATAAGGCCACAAAAGGCTTTCCAGAATTGCACCAGGAACTGTGGGCCCCTGTTCAATGTGAGACCATGGAGCCAGAAGATATGGGAGATGAGGAGTTCAGCCATTTCCTTGGCAGATGCAAGCTTGGCTAGACGGATGAAATAGGCGGATTTGGAAAACCACTGTTAGAATGCAGGTATTATTGTCAGAAGGCGGCAACCCGGTTATGAAGTCGAGTAAAATTTGAGACCAGGGGCGATAAGGGATAGGGAGGGGTCTTAGAAGACCCTCAGGAGGATTTGTTGTCTTATTTCTGGTGCAGACATCACAGGATGTCTCCTTGATGGCTGGCCACCAAAAGCACTGATGAAGCAATGAGAGGGTTCGAGTCACCCCCGGGTGACAGGCTGGCCTGGAGCTGTGGCCCCATTCTAAGACTTGGGATTAAACAGATACAGAGACGAAAAGTAGCCCGGATGAGACATTACTGGGACCTGGTTTCTGTTCGAGAGTATGCAGAATGAGGTTTCCACATCCAGCCAGGTTGCAGCTACGAGACACTGGGGCAGGCACATATGGATAGTGGACGTGTCCTGGGGGGCGGGGAACTGTCGGGAGAGGGGGTTGGTGTTCTTGGATACTGGATGGTATTACAGTGTGAAATTGAACCATGAAAAAAATTGTGACCATCATGCCTGACGTGAGTTGAGTATCTTTGCTGACTTTAGATATTCAAGGTTTTTATGATCAGTCCAGACAAGAAATGGGTGTTCAGCCCTTTCTAACCAGTGTTTCCACTCCTCGAGGGCTAGCTTAACTTCTAGTAATTCACCATCCCCAGTGTCGTAGTTGCGTTCAGGGGGCATGAGTCGGCGGGAAAAGAAGGAGCATGGGTGAAGTTTGTTGTCTGCGATTGTTCTTTAGAAGAGCACGGTTCCAACTCCTGTTTCAGATGCATCAACTTCAACAACAAACTGGAGAGATCAGGGAAGGTGAGGATGGGTCCTGTGGTGAAGCACTGCTTGAGCTCCTTGAATGCCTTCTCTGCTAGGGGGTTCCATCAGAAAGGGATCTTAGGGGATGTGAGAGATGTGAGTGAGGCTGCCACCGTGCTGTAGTCATGGATGTAATGCAGATAGAAAGTGGTGAAGAGAGAGTAGAATCGCCCTTTAGGTGGAGTAGTGCCAGGAAGGAGATCGATGGCACAGTCGTATGGGTGGTGAGGTAAGGAGATGGCACATGACTTCATGAACACCTGGCAAAGGTCATGATACTCAGTGGGAACTTTAGATAGGTTGGGGATCTCTTCCAGAGAGAAGGGCCAGATCTTTCTCGTGACAGCAGAACGGAAACATGAAGAATGGCAAGTCAAGTCAAGTCAAGTCAATTTTATTTATATAGCGCTTTTAACAATTGACATTGTCGCAAAGCAGCTTTACACAATAAAAAGAAGTAAGTTTTTATGCAATGTATATGAATCAAAATGACAAGATTGTCCCCGATGAGCAAGCCGAGGGCGACGGTGGCAAGGAAAAACTCCCTGAGATGGAATAGGAAGAAACCTTGAGAGGAACCAGACTCAACAGGGAACCCATCCTCATCTGGGTGATAACGGATAGCAGGAATTGCTCAGCATAATAATGTGTAAGACTGGAAGTTCAGTATAACAAGAGATGTTTTAAAATTAAAATGAGTCCAGTTTGTTCCCGGAGGCTCAGGTAGACTGTAGGGGATTCCGGTCCTGAGTTATCGAACAACTGAAGTCACAGGTCCCCAGAGCATCACTCGATGACAGGAGAGTCTTCATGGAAACCATCACCAGCCACCATACGAATCCAGGCAGACCACACGGGGCATCCATGCGACGAGATCTCCAACCAGAAGCAGGACTCCAGGATGGGTTAGACGGCTCCAGAGGGCAGAGGGGTCTGGATCACTGGCAACTCAGGAGCGAAACATGTATAGCTCGACAGAGAGACAGAGAGAGGGAAAGAAGAGGGGGAGAGAGAGAGAGAAGAGAGCAGAAAACGAGAGAACAGAAAATAAGGAGAGATGGCAGTTAGGTATGGTCACAGTCAACATGTATAGGTGAATGTATATTTAGTGCAAAGTGCAAGCAGAGACTCCGGCAGGACTAACTATAACAGCATAACTAAAAGGGAGAGCCAGAAGGAAACACAAACATGAGGGCTCCCTGAGATGTAAAGCAACCAATCACCTCACCGTCAACAAACCTGAGTGAACAATGAGAGTGGCGAGGACAGCATCTAAACATACCAGTTCACCAGAATACTCTACGTCTATGAGTCCCCCAGATCTGCTCCTTTACCTAAGGTTAATCTATTTACAAAAATGCTTGGCTAAATAAATAGGTTTTTAGCCTAGACTTAAACACTGAGACTGTGTCTGAGTCCCGAACATTAATAGGAAGACTATTCCATAACTTTGGGGCTTTGTAAGAAAAAGCTCTGCCCCCTGCTGTAGTTTTAATAATACGTGGTACTGACAGGCAGCCTGCATTCTTTGATCGAAGTAGGCGTGGCGGATCGTAAGACACTAACAGTTCACTCAAATACTGTGGCGCGAGACCATTTAGTGCTTTAAATGTCAAAAGTAGTATCTTAAAATCGATGCGAAATTTCACAGGGAGCCAATGCAGTGTAGATAAGATAGGGGTGATGTGCTCGTATTTTCTGGTTTTAGTGAGGACTCTCGCTGCTGCATTCTGTACTAACTGAAGCTTGTTTATACACCTAATTGAACAACCAGACAGTAAGGCGTTACAATAGTCCAACCTAGACGTGATAAAAGCATGAACTAGTTTTTCTGCATCATTTAGTGACAATATGTTTCTTATCTTGGCAATATTTCTAAGGTGAAAGAAAGCTATCCTGGTGATATTATCTACATGAGCTTCAAACGAAAGGCTGGAATCTATAATCACACCGAGGTCTTTTACTGTTGCACTTGATGGAACAGAAAGGCCATCTAAAGTTACAGTGTGATCAGAAAGCTTACTTCTAGCTACTTGTGGTCCTATGACCAGAACTTCTGTCTTATCAGGATTAAGCAGAAGAAAATTAATTAACATCCAATCTCGTATATCCTGCACACACTGCTCGATTTTAGCAAACTGGTTTTTCTCATCTGGTTTTGCTGAGACATATAATTGTGTGTCATCAGCATAACAATGAAAACTAATACCATGTTTACGAATTATGTTGCCCAGAGGAAGCATGTAAAGGGAAAAAAGCAGTGGGCCTAAAACTGAGCCCTGTGGAACACCAAACTCCACTTGAGAACATGAGGAATGGTCACCATCTAAATCTACAAACTGATAACGATCAGTCAAATAGGATCTGAGCCACAAGAGGGCAGTTCCCTTAATTCCTACTACCTTTTCTAATCTGTGAAGGAGAATACTATGATCAATGGTGTCAAAAGCTGCACTGAGGTCCAGTAACACAAGTATAGTGACGCAACCCTGATCAGAGGCCCATAGGAGGTCGTTTACTACTTTAACAAGTGCTGTCTCTGTGCTGTGATGAGGCCTAAATCCTGACTGATACAGTTCATTTATGCTATTTCTGTGTAGATGTGAACATAGCTGCTGTGATACTACCTTTTCCAAAATCTTGGAGATAAAGGGAAGGTTTGATATCGGCCTGTAATTAGAAAGCAGACAGGGGTCAAGGTCAGGTTTCTTGATTAGCGGTTTAATAACGGCTAATTTAAAGGATTTGGGGACATACCCACTACTGAGTGAACAGTTAATTACTTTCAACAGGGGTTCTATTATTGCTGGTACTATCTGTTTGAGAAAATGTGTCGGTATAGGATCTAATATACAGGTTGACGATTTTGAAGAAGAGATGAGTGAAATTAGTTCCCTCGCTTCAAGGGGAGTAAAGTGTTCTAAGTTCTGATGTGATGTGGTTAGATCATCTGAATTATTTAAATTGTCTGTTTTCAAAGCCTGAATTTTTTGCCTAATATTTATGATTTTATTATTGAAAAAGTTCATGAAATCCTCACTACTGCATGATGTTGTTGTGGAGATTTCTGCAGTGGTCTTGTTTTTAGTTAAGTTAGCTACGGTATTAAATAAAAATCTCGGGTTGTTTTTGTTATTTTCTATAAGAGTGGAGAGATACGTTGATCTAGCATCACTGAGAGCTTTTTTATAGTTCAGGATGCTCTCCTTCCAAGCTATTTTGAATACTATCAATTTAGTTTGGCGCCATTTACGTTCGAATTTTCGAGCGGTTTGTTTTAAAGCACGGGTGTGGTCATTATACCAAGGAGCGAGTTTCTTATCTCTAATCATTTTCCTTTTAACTGGAGCTACATTATCTAAGCTATAACGAAGTGCTGACTCTAGATATTCATTCGCCTGTTCGAGTTCTGTGAAGTCAGATGGCGATCCAATCAAAGTTGATAATTCTGGAAGATTATTGATAAAGCTCTGTGCGGTATTTGATGTAAATGTACGTTTAAGGTGGAAGCGCGGTGCTGTGCTGCATACATTATTACTATAACACGCTTTAATCGAGACAAGGTAGTGATCTGAGATAACTTCAGACTGTGGAATTGTGGTTATATTTCCTATACTTAATCCGAAGGATAATATTAAATCTAAAGTGTGACCTGCTTTATGAGTGGGTCCTACTACACACTGATTTACTCCTACTGAGTCCAGTAAGGACATAAATGCTGTTCTCAGAGGGTCTTCTGGATTCTCAAAATGAATATTAAAGTCTCCAGCAATTAACGCTTTGTCTACAGAAACAACAAGGTTTGAGAGGAAATCTGCAAATTCGCAGAGAAACTCCGAGTACGGCCCTGGGGGTCTGTAAATGATGATTAGCGGGATCGACTGAGCTGACTTTATGTTACTAAAGAGAACTTCAAATGCATTAGATTTAAAACTGTGTTTTTGTACGAGAGACAGATTATCATTATAAATAACTGCGACTCCTCCTCCTCTACCAGTTAGCCGAGGCTGGTGTATGTAGCTGTATCCAGGAGGGCTAGCTGCATTTAGAGCTACATACTCGTCCTGTTTAATCCAGGTTTCTGTTAAACATAAGATATCAAACTCCTGATCTGTGATAATTTCATTAACAATAACTGCTTTAGATGCGAGAGATCTAATATTTAACAGTCCTAGCTTCAGATCAGAGGTGCCGGCTGCGCATTCAGTGTGATCTGAGTTTGTGGTATCTATGTTAATTAAATTACTAAAACAGACTTTCTGAGTCTTTCTAAATTTATGTTTAGCTCGGGGAACAGACACAGTCTCAATATGATGAACCCTGAGTGACGACTCTCTGCAGCTAGCAGACGGTTGGTTTAGCCTGTCTGTCTGCTCCCTGGCCTGGGCTCTGGATTGTCACCGATTAACTAGGCCTCTTCTGAGACTATGTGCTATACTGCAAGAAATGAGAGCAGCACCTTCCCGAGTGGGATGGACACCGTCCCGCCCTAACAGGCCAGTTTTGCCCTCAAAGGTCCTCCAATTGTCTATGAAGCCCACGTTGTTTTCGGAGCACCACCTGGACATCCAGCGGTTCAGCAACCATAACCTGCTGTAAGCTATGTCGCCACGTCTCATTGGGATGGGACCAGAGCAAACTACTTCTTCAGACATCGCCTTCGCTATTTTAAACACCTCTGTAAAGTTACTCTTGCTAACCTCTGACTGACGAAGGCGTATATCATTAGCTCCAGCATGTACCACTATCTTAGAGAACCTATGCTGTCCTAGAGCCCTAAGATTACCTGCTATGTCCGGTGCTCTGGCTCCCGGGATACACCTGACCACTGCCGCTGGCGCCCCTAAAGGCCTGGCTAATTTCACATGTCTCAGTATCGAGTCTCCTATAACCAGAGCTCTTTCAGGTTTCTCAGCGGGTGCATCACTGAGGAGAGCGAACCTGTTGGACACGTGAAGCGCAGAAGAGGTGTGCTCCGGTGGGCTAGCCTTAGCGTTAGCTTTGGCTGAACGAGTATGCCGCCGAGTCGTCACCCACTCGCCCCGCTGTGAGGCTCTACTGCCGGAGTCGGGGGCTGATTATCTCCGCCTGCGGCACCCAGACTTTCCGCTACAAGATTAACGCTGCTCTCGCGCTCTCTAACCCTCTCTAAAGTCTGGATGCGCTCCTCTAATGCTACTATCTTCTCCGTCAGGGTGCTAACTAACACACACCTATCACAAATAAAATTATCACTAATGACGGAGGAAGAATGTCTAAACATCCTGCACTCCACACACTGAGCGAGCTGAATGGTAGACATGATAACGTACCTTTGTGCCGGAGTTGTGATTATTTGGTGATGAATTCGCTTGTTGTTGGTCAGATGATACGCGTGTTCTCCCAAAAAGCGCAAAAATCGGATAAAGTCCAGTAGTATTAAAGCGTAAAAACGGGAAAAATATATAATTATAAAAACTAAACAAAATATAATCTAAAACGCTGTTCCAAACAGACGAGGAACTTTCGCGGGAACAATACGAAAAACAGGAAGCTACGTCATCAACCAGAAAGTCATCAAATCAGAAAACAAGTAAAACTCCAATCCAGGATTCTCCTCTTTGCCCAGTCGATGTGAGGGTTATTTAATTCAAAAACAGCTTCACAAAATGAAAAGAAAATTTATGGAAGTATGTATGTGTGAGAAAAAAAATGTGTTTAGATTGTGCCTGATGAGCAAGCCAAGGGTGTCGTGACTCTAGACAACTTGGGTATTTCGTCTGATTTTGTTGAAATGTATAATTGGGTATCATCAGCATAACAATGGAAACTAATCACATGTCTTCTAATTATGTTACCGTAGGGAAGCATGTATATTGAGAACAGCAAAAGTCCTAAAACTGACCCGTGTGGGACCCCATATTTTACTGGCAGTTTCCAAGATAAAAACAAACATTTGTGATTTTAACTAGTACAGGTTCTGTACCATGATGGGGCCTAAAACCTGACTAAAATTCTTCGAGGATATTGTTTTTCTATAAGAAGGCGCATATTTGAGCTGACACCACCTTTTCTAATATTTTTTATAAGAAAGGAAGGTTTCAGATCGGTCTGTAATTTGTTTTGTTTTTTTAAAGAAGAGGGGTAGTGTGAAAAAAAGTCCTTTTATTTGAACAAAACAGAACAAAACATAAATTTCCAACAAAGGATGTTGGCTTACTGATTGGAGCACAACACACCACAACATTAACCAAATGACATAGACAGACTAATACTTAACACAGACAGGAGGACTGACTAAACATGGAGACCTAGCCTACTAGCTGTTATGCACACTAGCTGCTAAGCTGGAGGCTAGCTAATCAGACTAGTTGCTAACAGGCTAATAGCCAGAGGTCTAAGGATAAACAAACTGGGTACACAGCAGACTAGGTAGGGGACAGACTAAGAACTAGCAGGTTAGTGGCTAAGCAGGTTAGTATCTAAACAGACTAAGATCTAAGCAGACGTGGAGACTAGACAAACTAGGAGACTACACAGACTAAGAACTAGGCAGGTTAGTATCACCATGTTAGTAGTAAAACAGACTAAGAACTAAACATTCAACAATGGTACTTACACAGGGAAAACCAAACAGACTAAAATACAAACTAATACATTTAACAAAGACAGCTCCACAAAACATACTGTATGCCAACTTAATTAAAACAGCACATAAACAAACTAAAGGACCGGAAATGAAAGCCCAACTGACAATAATAATGCTCGACCCAGTTTCCCAGAACAAACAGCTATTTATAGAATGTCTAATTAGCTACCTCGGTTCAGGTGAGACCTCATCACCTGACAGAGGTGCCTTCTGGGAAACTGAGTCTACAACCAAAAACTACAAAACTAAACATGGTGCCCTCTGGTGGTGAACCCTCACAACTTTCGCTCGAGGTTACGGGTTGCTTTCTTGAGGGCGTGCATACTATTGAACCATGGTGCAGGTGTTTTTTTCTCTGACCTTTTTTAATGTGATGGGAGCAACAGTGTCTAATGTGCTGGTAAAAACAGAGCCTATGCTCTTAGTTAATTTATCTAGATCGTCTGCATTTAGGGGTCTAGTAATGTGTTGGGACAGATCCGGCAGATTACTTGTGAATCTGTCTTTGGTGGTCGGATTAATATTTCTACTAAATCGATAACGTGGGGAGACACAGCTAATATGTTCTACAGGTAGAGTATATACTAAGAGGTGATAATCTGTGATATCATCACTTTGAGGTAGAATCTCTATATTAGTGACATATATACCATGGGATATAATTAAATCTAGCGTATAACTAAAATGATCAGTTGGTCTATTTATATTTTGTTTAACCCCAAAGGAATTTAGCAAATTCATAAATGCGTGTCCTAAAGCATCATTAGCATCGTCTACATGAATATTAAAATCTTCTACCATCAACTCTTTGTCAGAGTTAATCAGTAGATCTGACAGCAGATGTCCAAACTCTTTAAGGAAATCAGCGTAGGGCCCCGGGTGTCTATACACAGTGGCCAGAGCAAAATATAGCAGGGATTTATTATGGATGTCAGTGAGTGCAACATTAATGATAAGCACTTCGAATGAGTTAAACCTGGGCCTGGTTTTCTGGGTAATAGTAAGAAAATTGCGGTAGATAGTACACCCCCTCCACGACCAGTTTGACAGGGCTCATAGAAATATCCTGACAGAGTAGACTCATTCAGACCAATATATTCATTTGGTCTAAGACAGGTTTCGGTAAGGCAGAGTGCATCAAGACAATAATCTGAGATCATTTTAGTAACAAGTTAAGTGCTTTAGGTGCAAGGGAACTAATGTTGTAAAGTAAACTAAAGTAGACTTTGGTTACTTATTTGGCCTTTTTCTGATTTTATGGTTATTTCGAGAGCTTTTAATGTATTTATTTATTTTTCTCACTATTTGGGGAACAGACACAGTATCTATAGGATGAGCAATGTGTGCAATACTGTCAATATAGTGAGTTGTTATGTGGCTACTATAATTGAAATCTGCGGTATGACTAACTGCCAATATTGAAGAATCCAAGTGCAGAGCGAGTGCTACTGTGACTCTGCATGAGCTCCACAGCCGGAATGCGCAAATGGGGAGCCAGCGTGTGTGGAGAACAAGTGTGGAGATCACTCGTGGTTGTGAAACGGGCGAGGGTCTAAACCGGGGAGTTGAGAGAGTCCGTAATCCAAGTTCATAGTCGAGAAACAATTGTGGAGGTCGGCAACAGTAAACCTGAGAAGGCAATAAATCCGAGACAAGATACAAAGGCGAGGTCGGTGAAATAGAGCGTGGTTGAGATCTGTAAAGTCAAAACAGAAAAGAATGGTGAAATACTGGGCATGAGTAGCACACAAATATCTAGCGATGTGGTGGTGTGAGAGCATGGTTTAAATAGGTAGTTGTGATGATGAGAGATTGAGAACAGGTGTGATGGGAGCAGTGACTGAGACGTTGAAAAGCAAGGGGCGGGGTGGATATGGAGCAGGAGCGCGCAGGTGATCATAGCTTTGCTTGAGACGTGGGCGTGACCTGGCATGTTGTGACAACATCAGCAAGACGGAGTTGATAGTGGACTTCACCATAAAGCAGAAGAGGAACTACGAGGTCCATGCCATCAACGAGACCCCAGTGCAGAGAGTGGACAGCTTCTGGTACCTTGGTGTTCACATCACGCAGGACCTGTCAATGTCCTGTTACACCAACACTGTGGTGAAGAAGGCCCATTAGCCGCTTCACCATCTTAGATGGCTGAAAGATTTTAGACTTCTTGCCAAAGTTCTAAGAAACTTTTACACCTGCACCATAGAGACCATCCTGGAGGGAAACATCACAACCTGAGCCCTACAGATGGTGGTGCGATCAGCTGAGCACATTATCTGCATCGAGCTTCCTCACCTGCATTCAATCTACAGCAAGCAGAGCTGGACCAAGAATAGGAAGATGGACTGTTCTCTCTGTTGTGGTCAGGAAACCTGACCCTGATGGTCAACACGAGAGAGACTGAGGAGGAGCTTTTTCCATGGGCTATTTGGACCCTCAGCCATAACACCACAAAGAAATAAACTAATCATAATTTCTTTTGTTTCTTTCAGAAAATAAACACATACACACACCCTACATTCATGCTACACATCAGAGTCATGATGTAGCACATTAATTGATATGTTGCACATTTCTTGTTTAATACGGACCACCTTGCATTTTGGAACATGGACAATCACAAGGCTGTTGATTCATTTCATACTTATTGTTTGACAGTGTTGGGTGCAACGCATTACAAAGTAAGAGTTAAAATACTTGGATTACTTTTCTGATGTAACGAGTAATCTAACGCGTTATATTTTCAAAAATTCAGACAATTTATGTAATCCATGAGCCAAACAGCAATCATTCCCAATCCATTAGTTTGTGTGTGTGTGTGTGTGTGTGTGTGTGTGTGTGTGTGTGTGTGTGTGTGTGTGAAAGTCGTCCTACAAGCCCCACCCCCATAACCCGCCCCCCCTCTGTTATTCCTGCTGTTAACCCTGCTGAAAAATGAACACACACATATCCATATATCTATATATCTATACATATATATCTATAGAAAGCTTAAAGTGTCTACTTTTAAATGTAGCAAGCTTAATCAAAAATAAATGTTCTCAGTTTATGTAATCCATATGAATCTAAGGAGAGATTATGACCTGATAACCTGAGATTATGACCTGTTTTTAGAATCGCGTATAAAGGTAGTATGTGCACCTATAGACGGGGTCTAAAAGCGGCTCGGGCCGAGCATCTGAGCCAACTGATAGCAAGAAACCAAAACAATCCCAGGTTCCTATTTAGTACAGTGGCTAGCCTAACAAACCCTAAGATGCCTGGAGGGAGTATCCCATCACAGCTTAGAAGTGAAGACTTCATGAACTTCTTCAATGAAAAGATTGATATTATCAGGAAGAAAATAATGGAAATTCAACCTCTAACAACATCTCATGATCCAGTTCAGTCTAAAGCTTCACTAATAGATTTTCAATGCTTTACAGGTGTAGGGCAGGAAGAGCTGTATAAACTTATCACCTCGGCTAAATCAACAACATGCTTGCTGGATCCAATCCCAACTAGACTTTTAAAAGAAGTGATAAATATAACTGGAGCGCCCCTTCTAAACATTATCAACTCTTCATTATATCTAGGTCATGTCCCTAAACCTTTCAAGTTGGCAGTTATTAAGCCTCTTCTTAAAAAATCTAATTTAGACCCAAATGATATAATAAATTACAGACCAATTTCAAACCTTCCGTTTATATCAAAGATATTAGAAAAGATAGTATCAGTCCAAATATGCACATTCTTGCAGGAAAACGATATCCTCGAGGAATTTCAGTCAGGTTTCAGGCCCCATCATAGTACAGAAACTGCACTAGTTAAAATTGCAAATGACTTGTTTTTAGGTTCTGACCAAGGCTGCATCTCAATTCTTGTCTTACTTGATCTTAGTGCTGCATTCGACACTATAGATCATGATATTCTCATAGATCGCTTACAAAATCACATTGGTATTCAGGGACAGGCTTTAAAATGGTTTAGATCCTACCTGTCTGATCGATTCCATTTTGTAGATCTGAATGGAGAACAGTCTGGTGTAATGCCAGTGAAATATGGGGTGCCACAAGGGTCAGTTTTAGGACCTCTGCTGTTCTCAATATACATGCTTCCCTTGGGTAACATCATTAGAAGACATGGGATTAGTTTCCATTGTTATGCTGATGATACTCAGTTATACATTTCCACAAAACCAGATGAAATACCCAAATTGTCTAGACTAACTGAGTGTATTCAAGATATAAAAGATTGGATGACTGATAATTTTCTTTTACTAAATTCAGATAAGACAGAGGTATTACTTATTGGCCCAAAAACCAGTTCATACCAGCTCTCACAATTCAGCCTACGTTTAGAAGGATGTACTGTTACCACCAGCTCGACAGTGAAAGACCTGGGTGTAATATTAGACAGTAACTTATCCTTTGAAAATCATATCTCCAACATCACAAAAACAGCCTTTTTCCACCTTAGAAATATTGCCAAGCTTAGGAACATTTTATCTGTATCTGATGCAGAAAAGCTGGTTCATGCATTCATGACCTCCAGACTGGACTACTGTAATGCATTACTGGGAGGCTGTCCTGCATCCTCAATTAACAAGCTACAGTTAGTCCAAAATGCAGCCGCCAGGGTTCTCACTAGATCCAGAAAATATGATCATATAACCCCAATATTATCATCCCTGCACTGGCTACCTGTTCAGTTTAGAATTAATTACAAAATAGCATTACTTACTTACAAGGCTCTAAACGGTCTAGCTCCCACATACCTAACCAGTCTTCTGATACGTTACAATCCACCACGCTCCTTAAGATCAGAAAACTCCGGACTACTGGTAGTTCCCAGAATATCAAAATCTACAAAAGGAGGTAGGGCATTTTCATATTTAGCTCCAGAGCTTTGGAATAGCCTTCCTGACAGTGTTCGGGGCTCAGACACAGTTTCCCAATTTAAAAGTAGACTCAAAACGCATCTCTTTAATCTGGCATACACATACAGTAATTAATTTCTTTACCTCATACTCCAGTACATCTATCGTGAATGGCAACCATGCTAATTCTTTTCACCTGCTCTTTATTTTTCCACCCATCCCGAGGCATCTGGAGATTGTGCCAACCCTGCGAGGTTCCTGAGGCATCCAGAGAAGGACCTGCTCCAGCTGAATTTTTCTTCATGTTGGTTTGGATCTACACATGCTGCTCCTGAGCTCCCAGTGATCCAGACCCCCATCTGCCCTCTGCACCTGCTGACTCATCCCTGAGCTGAACTGGACTTTGTGTTAATTTAAATAACTTCTGTTATATCGAACTTTCATCTGCATAACACACATGATGTTCTACAATTTCTGTTATCTGTCATCACCCAGATGAGGATGGGTTCCCTGTTGAGTCTGGTTCCTCTCAAGGTTTCTTCCTATTGCCATCTCAGGGAGTTTTTCCTTGCCACTGTCGCCGTCACCCTTGGCTTGCTCATCAGGGACAATCTCATTATCTAGACACATTTTTCTTACACATATATACATTTCCATAAGTCTTCTTTTCATTTTCTTTTCATTTCTGTGAAGCTGCTTTGAGACAATGACCATTGTTAAAAGCGCTATAGAAATAAAATTGAATTGAATTGAATTGAATAATGACCTGAGACAGGACAAGCCCACACGCTATTCACAAGGAAACAGTCAGGGTAATCTAGATACAAGGCCACGCCCCCAAACACACACACACACACAGTAGATCCGATAATTTTCCTGCACGTGTGGAAGATGTTATTCGCTGTACAGGTTTCTGAAGCTCTACAGAATGTTCTGGACAGTGGGAGGAGTTTAGATTTACCTCAGAACAACACTGAGACTCCAACAGAGAAAGAAGGAGGAGAATCCAGCAAGCTGTTACCATGGGTAAGTTTTTAAATCTTATATAATCCTTATTCTGATAATATAAAACTAATATTAATTTATTTTTCCTCATTTTCTCACAAGCTTTTGCCAGTTTATGTGAAACATTGTCATTTAATGTCACTTACATTGTTTGGTTAGCATGTACTGTAGATAACACTGCTAAATCATGCTAACATACTGCCTTATGTAGCTTAGCACAAACAGGTTAGTTCACAGGTGGCTAAGCTAATGCCTTACAGTATGTAGATTACATACGGTTGTCAGTATCAGCTGTGGTGTAAATGTTTATAATATATTCACCCCGTTTTGGATAGCTTCATGTTATGGTAGCTATTTGGTTCAGTTTTTGGTTAGCTTATGACACTGCTATCTATAATGTTATTTAGCACAAACACTTCAGCTCCTGTTGCAAAAGTTTGTGTTGTCTTTATGCATGGTCAATAGTTATTGATGATTATTGACAATAATTGTATTATCATAATGCTTATGTTTCTTTTTTTATAAACCATTGTGACCATGAAAATGATTTTATAGAGACCAAATGCAAATAAAGCAGGCAAGATATAGACGGACCCTCAATCACTATGTCATTGGAACCTCGACCGCGACTGGGGTCTGGATTCGGGATGGATTTCTTGTATTTTTTAAGCGGTTGACCACATGATAAGGCTTCACCTGTGACTGCACACAACCAGCACATGGACTGACCTCAGATGTCTGGAATGTTACCACTGCTAAACACCATGGAAATGCCAGGTATGCAATGTTGACTTGTGTCTTGAGTTAAACAAGAACTGCTTTTCGAGAGAGGCACAAAGATGTATGACCATACCAGTGCACTTCATAGTGCACTGTTCCTGTTCCCACTGTTTTACCCTGAATGTCTGTTTGCACGGCCATATTTACAGTATACCAGAAAGTTCCTTCTGTGTATAAGATCATCTGCTGGGAAGAAAAGAATACTTTCTTCACTCTTCCCTCAATCCTGGACATTTACTTTGCACTAGGTGAAAGAGGTGACATTTATATGTTTATAAGTAAGAAAAATACACAAATGTCAGGACATGTCAGAACTACTTCGGGGCCCATAAACCTGCAGACCCCTAAATAAAGAGAGAGGGCCAAGCTCACTCATTTACTTTCACACCACAGGAGTGTAACTGTGTGAAAGTGTCCCTGAGAGGTTGGTCTCATGTTTAAAAAAAAAAAAAAAAACATTTTTTTATGAAAACTTATTTGCTGTTCATTGTTAAATTATCATATTGTTACAAATGTGCATATTGTATATATTGTTACATATTACACAATGTTAATATTGTTTGTGTTGGCCAATAAAGCTGATTTTATACTGCTTCTGTTTTATATTTTACATATTGGATGACAATCTTCCATGTATTCTGGCTTTTATACCATACCAACATTAGATGGGGTGGTGAACAGCACAGTATCATGGCACTATAATGCTGGTCACCAGCATACCAGCAAAATGTATGCTGGTAGTCTGTGGCCCAGCATCAGTAAAGTGACCAGCATACCAGCACCAGCATACCAGCAAAATGTATGCTGGTCACCAGCATACCAGCACCAAAACACAACATATGCTGGTATAATGGTCACCAGCTATGCTGGTCTATACTTTAATTTCAGCAGGGATTATATCCATACATTATTTTAATTCCATTTTGTCTTTATTTAAATGTAAAGCCTGGTGCGATTCTACCAAAGAGCTGACTGAGCCTGAGTAAGGGTCCATTTGCAGGAGCTTCATTATGCCAGGCAGTGGCAGAGACAGACTTTTTTCATAGGGGTGGCCAGGCTGGGCCCAGCACTCACTTTTGGGTGGCACAGAGACTGAGGCCTAGGTTCAGGTTTTTATCTGGATGGTAAAGTGGAGGAGGACAAATACTCACTAATTTGGGACACTCATTTTTATCTGCATATGCAGGTAACTGTGACTGTTAAATATGTTTAAAAATATACAGTGATATACATACTCGTTTAAAATATTTTTTTTCCCCCAAAATATATTTATTGGCATTTAACAAAGATACAACATAGTAAGGGGGGTGTGGGGGCTGAGAAAAAAAAAGAAAAGGAAAAAAAATCCTTCATGTAATAGATCAATAGTATCAATATAATTTAACATTGGTTCCCATGTTTTATAAAAGGTTTTTAAAGACCCTTTTAAGGAAAAGCGGATTTTTTCTAGTTTTAAACATAAAACAATTTCTTTTATCCGTCTTCCATAAGAAGGAGGGGAATCATGTTTCCACTTGAAGAGAATAAGCCTCCTGGCCAAGAGTGTGGTGAAAGCAACAACAGCTTGGGCTGTCGAGGAGAAGTTTGAACCAAAAGGAATTCCAAATAGAGCTTTTAAAGGATTTGGAGTGATTGACAATCCAAAGGACTTTTCGAAAGTATAAAATATTTTAGACCAGAACTCTGTCAAGCTTGGACAGGACCAGAACATATGCGTGTGATTTGCCGGTGACTGTCCGCACCTATTGCAAGTGTCATTTCTGTCTTGGTATATTTTGGCTAATCTGGCGTTAGTATAGTGTGCTCTATGAAGAATCTTGCACTGTATCAGTCTGTGTCGTGAACATATTCAGGAAGAATTTATTAGACAGAGTGCGTTATTCCATTCTGCTTCGCTCATAGCAACCCCAAGTTCCTGCCCCCATGCATTCTTCATTGATTCAGTGGGGTCAGTATTTAACGTGCTGGTTGATTCGTAAATGATAGAGATTAACCTTTTACAATGTGGATTAATAAATATTTTATTTTTAATAGACCCTGAAATAAAAACCTTTGGACCATTTTTTAAAATTTAATATGAAGTTTTATTGGTGATAAAAATCTACGATACAGATTTAATAAAACGTTAATTTAATGTAGCTATAAGTGAAAAACTTCACAATGTCAACATCAACAATGTGAACAAATTCAAACAACCAAACCCCAAAACTGGACTAGATTTACACCAAGAACAGTTATATAAGAACAGTTTCATAATGGTATATGATATGTTACAGACTCTGCCAGTTTTATAATTGATTACATCATAATAAAAATAATTTAGTTGCCTTCAAAATGTAAAAAAAAAAAAAAAAAAAACACAGACAAACACTTCTGGCCTCATGCTGGAACATTTTCTTATTCTTGCATTAAATTTCTCTGACTTTTCTCTGTAAATTTCTCTTGTATTAAATTTCTCTGACTTTTCAAAAACTGTACTCATGTAATGCAGAAGTAAAAAGTAGTCATCCAAAATATTACTCCAGTAAGACTAAGAAAGTATTAGGTAAAAAACTACTCAAGTACTGAGTAATTTTTTCATCATAATGTCCAATAATTTTTTTAATTATGTAAGCAGCCAGACAAAATGATAAAATAAATGTACAAATTCTGACAAATTATGAAATAAATTAAATAAATGAAATAAAACACATTTATAATCTAAATATCTATACAAAATACAAATTAAGAAGTAAGAAACAAATATCCTAATCCCACTTTTTTCACAACATAGAGGTTTTGAAACAAAACATATGTTTGTTTGAACAGTGTACACTATTTCCAGTGTAAGATATACTGGATATTCAGTTGTCTTCCAAATTGCTCAGCGGATAGAAAATAACATTAGAACATGTACAAGGTGTGCAGCAGAATAAATGTAAGAAATGTATATTTTTTGTCTCTAGCTTAACATATTATATATGTTAACATTGCAACATTAAATAAAACAGCTAAACTAACCGTGGCATGTTTCCATCATATATATATATATATATATATATATATATATATATATATATATATATATATATATTTTTTTTTTTTTACATGACTATATGTGGTTATTTTTATTGCGGCTGATTGGTCAAACAGACTCGTGATTATTGTTGCCATGTCTCATTGGTGGAAACACGATCACGTGGCAGATCCACTGGCTGCATTTTTCTGGCAAAAATAAAGAATACACACGTGGACAAAATTGTTGGTACCCTTCAGTCAATGAAAGAAAAACTCACAATGGTCACATAAATAACTTTAATCAAAAAAGCAATAATTTAAAAAAATTCTATTAAATGTTAACCAATGAAAGTCAGACATTGCTTTTCAACCATGCTTCAACAGAATTATTAAAAAAAATAAACTCATGGAACAGGCCTGGACAAAAATGATGGTACTCGTAGAAAATACTGAAAATAATGTGATCAAAGGGACATGTTAATTCAAGGTGTGTCCACTAATTAGCATCACAGGTGTCTACAATCTTGTAATTAGTCAGTGTGCCTATATATAGGGCTCCAGGTAGTCACTGTGTTGTTTGGTGACATGGTATGTACCACACTCAACATGGACCAGAGGAAGCAAAGGAAAGAGTTGTCTCAGGAGATTCGAAAGAAAATTATAGACAAGTATGTTAAACGTAAAGGCTATAAGACCATTTCCAAGCAGCTAGATTTTCTTGTGACTACAGTTGCACATATTATTCAGAAATTTAAGATCCATGGGACTGTGGCCAACCTCCCTGGACGTGGCCGCAGGAGGAAAATTGATGACAAATCAAACAGACGGATAATCCGAATGGTAACAAAAGAGCCCAGACAGACTTCTAAAGAGATCCAAGGTGAACTTCATGCTCAAGGAACATCAGTGTCAGATCGCACCATATGTCGTTGTTTGAGCCAAAGTGGACTACATGGGAGACGACCAAGGAGGACACCTTGGTGATTGTTGAAAACAAATAATTAAAAAAAACCAGACTGGAATATGCCAAACTACATGTTGACAAGCCACAAAGCTTCTGGGAGAATGTCCTATGGACAGATGAGACAAAAATGAAACTTTTTGCCAAGGCACATCAGCTCTATGTTCACAGACGGAAAAATGAAGCATATCAAGAAAAGAACACTGTCCCTACTGTGAAACATGGAGGAGGCTCTGTTATGTTCTGGGGCTGCTTTGCTGCATCTGGCACAGGGTGTCTTGAATCTGTGCAGGGTACAATGAAATCTCAAGACTATCAAGGGATTCTAGAGAGAAATGTGCTGGCCAGTGTCAGAAAGCTGGGTCTCAGTCGCAGGTCATGGGGCTTGCAACAGGACAATGACCCAAAACACACAGCTAAAAACACCCAAGAATGGCTAAGAGGAAAACATTGGACTATTCTAAAGTGGCCTTCTATGAGCCCTGACCTCAATCCTATTGAGCATCTTTGGAAGGAGCTGAAACATGCCGTCTGGAAAAGGCACCCTTCAAACCGGAAACAACTGGAGCAGCTTGCTCATGAGGAGTGGGCCAAAATACCTACAGAGAGGTGCAGAAGTCTCATTGACAGTTACAGGAATCGTTTGATTGCTGTGATTGCCTCAAAAGGTTGTGCAACAAACTGTTAGGGGTACCATCATTTTTGTCCAGGCCTGTTCCATGAGTTCTTTTTTTTTTTTATAATTCCGTTGAAGCATGGTTGAAAAGCAATGTCTGACTTTCATTGGTTAACATTCATAGAATTCTTATTTATTATTACTTTTGTCAGATTAAAGTTATTTCTGTGACCATTGTGAGTTTTTCTTTCATTGACCGAAGGGTATCAACAATTTTGTCCACGTGTGTAGCTAATCTGTAGAATAAATGGTATGAGTCGAGTGTAGCCAAATGTAGCAGAGTAAGAGTAGCGTTTCTTCTTCACAAACAGAGCAGATCTAACAGAGTCAGCTGCAGTGAGATTAAATTTATATTATCTGGCAGCAGACAACATATATTTTTTCCACTAAATGTTTAGTGAGAAGTCTATTGGATTTCTTACGTTATTATCAGAACAACTGCCCTGCTGAAAAAAAAACAGCATAGACCAGCATAGCTGGTGACCATTATACCAGCATATATTGTGTTTTGGTGCTGGTATGCTGGTGACCAGCATACATTTTGCTGGTATGCTGGTGCTGGTATGCTGGTCACTTTACTGATGCTGGTCCACAGCATACCAGCATATATTTTGCTGGTATACTGGTGACCAGCATTATAGTGCCATTATACTATGCTGTTCACCACCCCATCTAATGTTGGTATTGTATAAAAGCCAGAATACATGGAAGATTGTCATCCAATATGTAAAATATAAAACAGAAGCAGTATAAATTCAGCTTTATTGGCCAACACGAGCAATATTAACATTGTGTAATATGTAACAATATATACAGTATGCACATTTGTAACAATATGATAATTTAACAATGAACAGCAAATAGGTTTTGATAAAAAAAATAATAATAACAAAAACAAAACATGAGACCAACCTCTCAGGGACACTTTCACACAGTTACTTTCACACCACAGGAGTGTAAATGAGTGAGCTTGGCCCTCTCTCTTTATTTAGGGGTCTGCAGGTTTATGGGCCCCGAAGTAGTTCTGACATGTCCTGACATTTGTGTATTTTTCTTACTAATAAACATATAAATGTCACCTCTTTCACCTAGTGCAAAGTAAATGTCCAGGAATGAGGGAAGAGTGACACAGATGATCTTATACACAGAAGGCACATTTCTGGCATACTGTAAATATGGCCGTGCAAACATACATTTAGGGTAAAACAGTGGGAACAGGAACAGTGCACTATGAAGAAAGGGTGTTAGGTTTGTGAAAGCCCACTTTTACACTCTATACACAGTCATACATCTTTGTGCCTCTCTCGAAAAGCAGTTCTTGTTTAACTCAAGACACAAGTCAACATTACATACCTGGCATTTCCATGGTGTTTAGCAGTGGTAACATTCCAGACATCTGAGGTCAGTCCATGTGCTGGTTGTATGCAGTCACAGGTGAAGCCTTATCATGTGGTCAACCGCTTAAAAAATACAAGAAATCCATCCCGAATCCAGACCCCAGTCGCGGTCGAGGTTCCAATGACATAGTGATTGAGGGTCCGTCTATATCTTGCCTGCTTTATTTGCATTTGGTCTCTATAAAATCATTTTCATGGTCACAATGGTTTATAAAAAAAAGAAACATAAGCATTATGATAATACAATTATTGTCAATAATCATCATTAACTATTGACCATGCATAAAGACAACACAAACTTTTGCAACAGGAGCTGAAGTGTTTGTGGTAAATAACATTATAGATAGCAGTGTCATAAGCTAACCAAAAACTGAACCAAATAGCTACCAAAACATGAAGCTATCCAAAACGGGTTGAATATATTATAAACATTTACACCACAGCTGATACTGACAACCGTCTGTAATCGACATACTGTAAGGCATTAGCTTTGCCATCTGTGAGCTAACCTGTTTGTGCTAAGCTACATAAGGCAGTATGTTAGCATAATTTAGCAGTGTTATCTACATGCTAACCAAACAATGTAAGTGACATTAAATGACAATGTTTCACATAAACTGGCAAAAGCTTGTAAGAAAATGAGGAAAAATAAATTAATATTAGTTTTATATTATCAGAATAAGGATTATATGAGATTTAATAACTTACCCATGGTAACAGCTTGCTGGATTCTCCTCCTTCTTTCTCTGTTGGAGACTCAGTGTTGTTCTGAGGTAAATCTAAATCTAAATCTAAACTCCTCCCACTGTCCAGAACATTCTATAGGGTTTCAAAAACCTGTACAGCGTATAACATCTTCCCCCGCGCAGGAATATTATCGGATCTACTGTGTGTGTGTGTGTGTGGGCGTGTCCTTGTATGTAGATTACCCTGACTGTTTAGCTGTGAACAGCGTGTGGGCGTGTCCTGTCTCAGGTCATTATCAGTGAATGATATGTGGCAGAAAGACTGTATCTCTTCTTAGATTCATATGGATTACATAAACTGAGAACATTTATTTTATGATTAAAACCCTCAGGAGTCGGCGGAGCCGCCGGCGAGTCCAAATGCATTTTTTTCTGGTAACCATAAAAAGAACTTAAAATGCTCCGCCATTTCTTTATCATATATATATATATACAAGTGTAGTACATCATTTAAATCTGCAAAGGGTCTACTTTTATTCATGTATACTCACTATATGAACAAAACATTGTGCTTTTGTAAAATAAAGAAAATAAACAGGCTGCGCTTTCAGCCGCCTCAGTCTCCGTGAATATCTTTCTGAAGCCCGTCACTAAAATTAACTGAAACTCAGTGAATACTTCACACACCGACATGAGAAATATATCTATTTAAAGCTTAAAGGGTCTACTTTTAAATAAAGCAAGTTAAATAACAAATAAATGTTCTCATTTTATGTAATCCGTATGAATCCGAGGAGCGGCACAGACTTTCCGTCACACTTCATGATCTGATAATGACCGGAGGCAGGACACGCCCACAGGACACGCCCACATGCTATTCACAGGGAAACAGCAGTAGAAGCACGCGAACATACAAGACCACGCCCCCTGCACGCGCACACGCACACAGATTCAGTGAGTTTCCTGCACGTGTGGAAGATGTCACGCGCTGTATAGGTTTCTGAAGCTCTACAGAATGTTCTGGACGGTGGGCGGAGTTTATTTTTTATTCAGAACAACACTGAAACTCAGACAGAAAACGGGTGTGTTTTAAAGAGTTATTTGCTCCACTCTTTAGGAGGAGAATCCAGCAAGCTGTTACCATGGGTGAGTTATTAAGTCTCATATAATCCTCATTCTCATCATATACATTTTACATACACAGTTTAGGATAGCACGCAGAAAACACTGCTATTCATGCTAACATACTGTCTTATGTAGCTTAGCACAAACCTGCTAGTTCCCGGTGGCTAAGCTAATGCCTTATGTGATGGTTGTCAGTATCAGCTGTGGTGTAAATATTCCAGTTTATTTGACCCAGTTTGGGATACATTTAGCTTACAGTGGCTATTTGGTTCAGTTTTTGGTTAATTTATGACACTGCTATCTATAATGTTATTTAGCACAAACACTTTAGCTCCTGGGGTCCATTCTTCGTACGTCGCTTGACATCCGAGATGAATTGACAGATCTAAGATGAGATCATCGTGCTAATTACGATGCGGCTAATTCGGTTCTTCGACACACCTGTTGTTGATGATTAGTATCGCTGGATTGAGTTGTCTATGATTATTGCGCGTTCGTGCGTTTGTTTAAAAGGCGATGTGCATCGACAGTAGAAACACTGATCACAACCCCTGCGATTGGGTGACGAAATGGCAAACGAGCAGCTCAATTTATTACTCAAGCGGAGCAAAAGCTTTTATTAGAGGGTTATGGAGAATTTCAAACTTTAATAAAGATAATTTAAAATAAAAGTAATTATTAAGTACGTGAGTGCTGCCCGTGTTACATGTTATATTTGTGTGTGTGTGTGTGTATATATTCTCAAATCCTAATTAAATTAAAATTAGCTGAACAAATTTGATATTTTAAGTAATCATAAGTACTTGAATAACATAACTGTCACCTCAAAGTTCCACCAATTTAAATCTAAAGTTCACTGGTGGCGCATTGTTTTCGCCTGGTGTTTTAGGTCTTTCGTCTGCCATGCGAAAGACTCGGGTTCGGTTCCTGCGCTGGATTGAATTTACTTTATTCGCAACAAGTTCAACAAAATTAAAATGTTGATAGTTCTGTTTACTTAAAATTGGAAACATCATTACTTTAAAAAAAATTATGTAACTGATTACCTCAAATATTTTGAGTTTTGCCAACTTAATCGGGTTTACAGTGTAAAATTGAAGTACAAGAACAAGTATAGTAAGAAGTATATTGTCATGCTGTGCTAAAGGATCCTGTCTATCACGCAATACACGAGGAATTTGAGAAACTCTGCGTATAATCCTCACACCTTCAGTAACCGGTTGCTCTCATAAACGGACAAGACATGACTGAGACAGATTTGAGAAAATTACCTCCACTTATATAGACGCAATCGGGGGACAGAATGTTACATATTATTAGACACACACGGAGATTAACACACAAATGATGACCACAGACACACACACACATGTATACATTTACTGTATTTATGTTTAAATACATCCATCCATATATTCATGCAAGATACTTTTCTTTTCCCACGTGAGTCAGTCTGCGTCAGTCAGTCATGCTCTTTAACCAATCAGATGTGACCTCGCAATTTCAACCAATCATAACCCGCCAGGAGCGCAGCCTAAATCCTGTTTACATTAAATAAACCTGCTCCCGAGCAGCTTTAAGCTTACGGACATGTTGCTATGACAGCAAATGCAAGATGCGCTTCGAAGAACGAAACAATCCAAGATCAGGACAAATCCACAACAATCACATCCGGCTAACTGAGTTAGCGACGTACAAAGAACGGACCCCTGGTGGCAAAAATACTACCTCATGTAGCTTATTGATATTCAGATATAAGAATAAAAAGAGCCCCGCTTTTTTGTATTTGTTGTATGACATTACAAAAGCTTGTGTTGTCTTTATGCATGGTCATTATGCATGGTGATTGATGATGATATACAGTAGTTTATTTTACTGTTATCATGCTCGTGTTGTATTTTTCTTTTTTTTTTGATAAACAGTTGTGACAGTGAAAATGATCAGCCACCTGTTTGGTAGAAAGCAAGGGGTCTGTATTCTGGATGGAAGGGAACTGGATTTTGGTCATTTTAAAGTGGATGGACACGCAGTAAGCATCTGTCTATACCTGTGACTGTGTACAACCAGCACATGGACTGACCTCGAGTTACAGAAGTGTTGCTCCAGCTAGTAACAGTGTCTGTATGCAGTGTAAAGCGGTGTATGTATGGTAGGGCTGGGTGATTTTTTTTTTTTCTTCGTTTTTTTTTTCGATTAAACACTGGCTAAAAGCCAGGGAAAAACAGGTATATGATAAGAGGGGCCTCGATAGAAAGATATTACTGATGTTGTGTCGTGTTATATCGCTAAAGATATAACACGACACAACACAGTTTAAAAAAAATGCTGTCAGGAATCTGTTTGATTTTTTTCAGCATGTAAGTTGCATGTGGTTTTGCTTTTTGAAAGTGGCATAAAGACGTATGACTGTGGTGTAAGAGTGGACTAAACACCCTTTTTTTTTTTCATTTTATTTTGCACGGCCATATTTATACCATAAATTTACCTTCTGTGTATACGATGATCTGTGTCTGTTCCTCTCCATTCAATCCTGAACATTTTCTTTGCATTATGTAAGTGAGTAGGTTATGTATAGGGTGTAAGAGTCAGTTATTCTGCCGGTCAGTTAACTACATTCTAAATAAACTGCAAACAAAAAACGATGTTTTTTTGTCCTGAAATTATTTTCTTTCAGCATTTCCCTGTGTCACATACCCGAGTGAAAGGCTCATTATGCAAATCATTATTCGGGTTTTTGTCTTCTCTGGTGTGAAGTAGAGCATTATTCATGATCATTCACGCCTCCTTGCATACGGCCTTTCCAAAACAAAAAGTGTCTTAGAAAATGTAAATGAATATATTGTTTTCTATGAATGAGTGATCAAGATGATTATCACATCATTTTAAAGTAAAAACTCTAGACTACAACATCCAGGTAACAACAAAAGTCTTGTAAACAAAAGTTTTCAATGTGTTTTGTGAATTTATTTCAGTGATTTTTGTTTTTGTTTTCAATAATCATGCATAACTGTTATTTTCTCCAAAATACAAACTTGTACATACATGCTGCTCACATATTACTGTAGCCCAGTTTGTGCTGAATGTTTATAAGTAACTGAAAAATATACAAATGTCAGGACATGTCAGAACTTCTTCAGGGCCCCAAAACACTCTCAGACTCCTAAGGGTTAAGCTTGCTACATTTAAAAGTAGACACTTTAAGATTTCTATAGATACATATGTGTAGATATATAGATATATAGATATGTGTGTGTTCATTTTAGTGACACGGTTCAAAAAGATTTTCGGGGATATATTTTATATATATATAAATCATGCTGGTCTATGCTGGATTTTTCAGCAGGCATTACAGTTAAATCATGCTGATAATCTAACTCAGTGTTTTTTCCCCCCTAAATTTAGTAATTTATCTGAGCAGGTGACTCCAGCATCAAAAACATGATCACAGTTATGATTCCCCCAACCAGCTGAACTACAGTTCTTCAGTGTCGACTCTGATCCACTACAGCCCACCTCATCCATCCAGATTGGTCCTAATCTTTTCCAAAATGAGCATTAGATCTTACATTTACAGGCTCGCCACAGCTCAGCTCTCTACAGTCGTGGCCAAAAGTTTTGAGAATTACATAAATATTGGAAATTGTAAAAGTTGCTGCTTAAGTTTTTATAATAGCAATTTGCATTTACTCCAGAATGTTATGAAGAGTGATCAGATGAATTGCATAGTCCTTCTTTGCCATGAAAATTAACTTAATCCAAAAAAAAAAAACTTTCCACTGCATTTCATTGCTGTCATTAAAGGACCTGCTGAGATAATTTCAGTAATCGTCTTGTTAACTCAGGTGAGAATGTTGAAGAGCACAAGGCTGGAGATCATTGTGTCAGGCTGATTGGGTTAGAATGGCAGACTTGACATGTTAAAAGGAGGGTGATGCTTGAAATCATTGTTCTTTCATTGTTAACCATGGTGACCTGCAAAGAAACGCGTGCAGCCATCATTGCGTTGCATAAAAATGGCTTCACAGGTAAGGATATTGTGGCTACTAAGATGGCACCTAAATCAACAATTTATAGGATCATCAAGAACTTCAAGGAAAGAGGTTCAATTCTTGTTAAGAAGGCTTCAGGGCGTCCAAGAAAGTCCAGCAAGCGCCAGGATCGTCTCCTAAAGAGGATTCAGCTGCGGGATCGGAGTGCCACCAGTGCAGAGCTGCTCAGGAATGGCAGCAGGCAGGTGTGAGTGCATCTGCACGCACAGTGAGGCCAAGACTTTTGGAAGATGGCCTGGTGTCAAAAAGGGCTGCAAAGAAGCCACTTCTATCCAAAAAAAAAAACATCAGGGACAGATTGATCTTCTGCAAAAAGTATGGCGAATGGACTGCTGAGGACTGGGGCAAAGTCATATTCTCGGATGAAGCCTCTTTCCAATTGTTTGGGGCATCTGGAAAAAGGCTTGTCTGGAGAAGAAAAGGGTCACCCTCCAACAGCAACTTCGTCCAACAATCCGACAACAGTTTGGTGAAGAACAATGCATTTTCCAGCATGATGGAGCACCGTGCCATAAGGTCCAAGGCCTGGAAACTCCCCAGATCTTAATCCCATCGAGAATTTGTGGTCAATCCTCAAGAGGCGGGTGGACAAACAAAAACCCACTAATTCTGACAAACTCCAAGAAGTGATTATGAAAGAATGGGTTGCTATCAGTCAGGATTTGGCCCAGAAGTTGATCGAGCCCAGTCGAATTGCAGAGGTCCTGAAAAAAAGGGCCAACACTGCAAATACTGACTCTTTGCATAAATCAGAATCAGAAACAGAATCAAAAGAGTTTTATTGCCAAGTACGCTTACACGTGCAAGGAATTTGTTTTAGTGACAGAGCTTCCATAACAAAAACAAATAAGACAAAACAGCACGACACAAAACACGAAAAAAATAAGGATGGGTTTTTGGATTAACATCAAATGGAGTAGGGTGTGAGATTACTTAGAAATAAGTTAAATGAATATCTGTGGTATTGCACAGTATATTGCACAGTGGTGTTGCACACAGTATTGCACATATATTTAATGCACAGTGACAAGAATGTGTTAGCTGTTCATGAGGTAAATTGCCTGGGGGAAAAAAACTTCTTGTGCCTGACTGTCCTGGTGTTCGGTGCTCTGTATCTTCGGCCGGACGGCAAAAGTTCAAAAAGAAGGTGACTTGGGTGTGAGGAGTCCAAAGTGATATTCCGAGCCCTTTTCTTCACTCTGGATATATACAGTCCTTAAATGTCATGTAATTGTAGATAAAAGCCTTTGAAACGTATGAAGTACTTTTAATTATATTTCAGTACATCACAGAAACAACTGAAACAAAAACAACTAAAAGCAGTTTAGCAGCAAACTTTGTAAAAACAAATATTTGAGTCATTCTCAAAACTTTTGGCCACGACTGTACACACCACTGCAGCCTCATCTATATCCCAGCCATCACCACACACTGTTCCCCACTGACCATTATGAAGAACCTCCACTCTCCCAGCACAGCGACTTCCACCATTCACTAAACTCACACTGTCTGAGAGAGAGAGAGAGAGAGAGAGAGAGAGAGAGAGAGAGAGAGGCTTTATCAGGGCTCTGTACAGACCTTTTGAGTGGCATGTGCTGAAACTGAAAAAAGGGCAGCCCCCCCCAAAAATCTAGCCAGCAAACACATGCATAATATAATAGCATCGTAAAACCTTTTTAAAATCTTTAAACTACCATGTTGTGTGACCATAGGCTATATAATATGATGAAATGTTAATAAATTACATCATGTAATTTACATGCATCAGCACATTCAGCATAAAATCAAAATAGAAATTTCTTATAATATATTTTACCTAGCTGACAAGGATCACTTGGTTGCTTTGTGTCAAACCCAAATGCAGTTACACCGTGGGTTTGTGACCAGTGAATGTGAGCAATTTGTCCATCGTTAAAACGACGACATCACATTACGTCAACATCACACCGGTGTGGTGATGCATTATATGAACCTTTATCGACATACTAGTGTTTATTTCATAAAGACAACTAGGGCTGAAATGATTCCTTGAGTAACTCGATTACAAAAAATGATCGAGCCAAAATCTTCTGCCTCGAAGCTTCTTTTAATTTTAAAAGCTTGCGTCATGTTTTTGTGCAATTATTTGTTTGGCGTAACAGCGCGCTTCCAGATGCAAGCCACCAGTAAACACAGACGAAGAAGAAGCGCTTACATCACCCACAAAGCGGAAAGAGACGCAAACAGTTAGCTGTGTATTGTTTTGAGGAAATGTTCTCTTGCCCGCTGCAAAATGGAAGGGAGCGCTAAAAAAATATCAATGAAAAATGTTTTCAGCAGCAAGAAACATTGCTTTAAAGCGCAGGGCAAGCCTCAGTTACCTTTCTTCATTGCAATCACATGCTCATGTCATTTCAACCATATTCAGTTCAGTACACAGTGAAATGAAACAATGTTCCTCCTCAACCAAGGTACTGCATACATACAATATAAATAAACAAAACTAACTAGCTAACTAAGACACCTATTTACCTATTTAACTAACTAGCTGATACAATAAAAAAACTAACACCATAACATCATCTCAGGACTATACAAAAGACAACACGCAGTACACATGCAAATGTGCAAACGGGTATAAAAACACAACAACAATATGACACATTCCAATTCTCTATGGTAATGAGGTAATAAGGTAATGAACTGAGATAGTACAAGTAACTTGTTCGTGAGATTATAGATGAGAAAAAGTAAACATTTCTTCTTAAAGTAGCAGAAAAGATATAAAAAGTTTATTATAACAAATTATAAAATATTATATCCCAAAACAAGACCAGTTGCAGAGGATGAATGGTGTACAGAGCTGTCATCCAGGATGAGATGTCTCCCAGATATGCTGAAGTCAGAGTGGAAACTTGAGTGTCTGTGGGTTGCAGGCTGGTCTTGTGAAATTGCCAAACTGCAGGAGGGTGAAGAGTGCGTGTGAGAAATATGTCTGATCAGCTACAATCCTGGTGGCTTTTGCGGATGCAGCATGTGGTGTCTGTGAGGAGCTGTTGATGTTTAGCAGAAAGTGGTCGCTCTGTATCCTCTGGAGGTCAACAACCTTCACTTTTGTTTTATCAACATTCAGAGACTGGTTGTTGTCCTTATTCCAGTATGTTGGCCTCTGCACTTTCTTATGCTGACTTGTCTTTCTTGTTGATGATACCCACTACGGTCATGTCATCAGCAAACTTGATGATGTGATTGTGTTGCAACACACAGCTCCAGTCATGAGTCAGCAGTATGAACTACCCTTGGTGGCCAATGACCTTAGTGTGGTGGTCCTGATCCACACTGGCTGGGATCCAGTTATAGTGGAAAGTGTTCAGGCCAAACAGGCTCAGCTTCCCGATCAGGTGTTGGGGGTGATTGTATGGAATGCTTAGCTCAAATCTATGAGCAGCATTCAAATATAGGGATCCTTGTTGTATGAGAGCCAGATGGAGTGTGGTGGAGATGGCGTTGCGTATGGAACAGTTTACATTTAGGCATTTGGCAGACGCCCTTATCCTTACATTTGTATTTCATTGTACACGTGAGCAGTTGGGAGTTGAGGGCCCAATGGGGACAACTTGGCAGTCATGGAATTTGAACCTGGGACCTTCCTAACCATAGTCCAATGCCTATGCTGTGAGTTATTGCAAGGTACAGCAAGGTAGTTATTGAAATAACTTTACTGAAATAAAGAAATTTAAGATAGATGAAAAGGAATCAGACAGGCTTTTAAATGACCTATTAGACATCTCACAGTACAGGGAGCGCTGGTCCACTTACACTTCATAAGCAACACTAAGATGGAGGTTTCATCTAGGTTCTTTTTTGGTCTTGAACAAAAACATGGACAGAAAAGATTCATGCATCCTGTATGAACCGAATCAGGGGATCTCCTTTCAGAGGCCACTGCGATTAGTAAGCACACAGTCACCTTCTACTTGAAGCTGTATAGCAGCAAGTGTTAAGGGGCCATTTGCTACTATATGGAAATTATTAGAGAAGAGCTGTCTCAATAACTTATCAAAGCTCCCATATAGCCATTGAACTTGATGGAGAGCTGACCTATAGGGAGCTTCAGGAGGGTCTTTAAGGTATCTCCAGTCCAGGCACCAGGCATAGATGGTCTCCCAGTAGAAATCTCCAAAGATTTATGGGCAGCAATGGGTCAGGAAGTGTTAAATGTCCTTCAAGGAAGCGCAAAGGGTTGTAAGCTCCCATTGAACTGCATGTAGGCTGTCCTGAACCAGCTGCGAAAGAAGGGGGACCTTACAGACCTGAAGAACTAGCACGAAGCTTCACTGCTGTGCACTGACCGCAAGTTGTTTTCAAAAGCATTAGAGTCAAGGCTAATTAAGGTAATGAAACAGATTACTCACTTTGATGATGATGTACTTTGTGCCTGACAGATCAATATTTGATAATATGCACTTAATTTGTGACTTAATTTTGGATGTCTTCACACTGTTAAGCTTAAAGACTGGTCTTATCTTCTTAGATCAGGAAAAAGCTTTCGGCAGAGCTGAACACGAGTATCTACAGAGAAAGCTGGGTGCTCTTGGGTTGAACCCACCCTGGTTTTACAGCCATGGCCAAACGTTGCACAGTGAAATAGAGAAGGTTAAGTGTGGTTTCTGTGTGGCATTTAAAGTTCTTCAAGAACAAGGCTGTTCACTTTCAGGAATGCTGTACTCAGTAGCAATTGAACCTCTTTTATGCAAGCTAAGAAACCAACTCTCATGTCTAAATATTACACACCTTTTAACTCTTGTGTGAAAAAAATGTGGCTTTAAATGCTTGGGTATCCATCTAGACAGCAGTGAGTTTTTAATAAAAACTGGGAAGATATTGTGAAAAAGATAACCAGCAGACTGAGCAGTTGGAAGTGTCTGGTCTCAAAAATATTCTACAGGGGGTGTACACTAGTCATTAACAACCTGGCAGCATCATCTTTATGGAACAGACTGATGTGTGTGGACCCACCACTAAAACTGCATCAATTTCTTCTGGGATGGACTTCAGTGGATCCCGCAAACTGTCCTTTACCTACCAAAGGATGAGTGGGGACAAGGACTAGTACATCTAGCCAGCAGAACTGCAGCTTTTCTGCTTCAGTTAATTTAGAGATTTTCACTGGGCCAATGATCTACTGTAGTATGGAGAGTGGCAACTTACGGTTTGCTACACACAGTGGAAGGTCTTGGGATAAACAGAACTTTATGTAACCAGGTGGTTTGGACAGTAATGTAAAAGCTAAAAGAAAACCCCATGCGATATATGCTTGCATAAGTTAATTGCATGCCTTTTTCATGCATTAAGAAATGCCTATAAAAAAAGGACGCTGCCCCTTTAAGACGGTTACGTGACTCAGTGCATGCTGAGCACATGCGTGGGAGAGGTGCAGAAAATGCTGGAAAAAGCATGAGCCAGAAGAAACTTTGCTCCTAAAGCTTTGTTTAGTAAACAGCAAAAATTTAGAAAAACTAAGATAAAGGAGATTTTCCTCGTTCAGCGCAGATTGGGAGCAGGTGCTTTGTGTATCCAAGAGAGAGCACGTAAGTGTATTTAATATATTGCTATAAAATGCGCTACATGGCCTAGATAGCTTATTAGCATGACCAAGGCTAATGTCAGGGAGAAGGTTCTGGAAGAGTTCCATGTATTTCTGCAGTTCAAGGAGGATTGTAGTTTGTTTTATTTTCACTTAATGCCATTGTTCATGTAAATGTTTTATTTACTGGATTCAAGTCATATTTTGCATGTGTACATAATCGGTGTGATGTGCAATGTGATGTGTGGGTAAGCAGCTCCTAATTGTTTTCTTTATTTAGGAGACTGCTACTGTTTTCTGTAGGGGGTTAAATTCTTTTGGTGAAGTTTAGTCATAAGCCTAGAGGTTTCAAAATTAAACTGTATACACCCAATGGGTATTTGATTGATTAATTGTATTGATTTTATTGATTTTTACTGGGTGTTTATTTTATTTGTTTATTGCTAAGAGCGCTTAAGGCTAATATATTTAATGCTGTATTTTCTTTGTAAGATGCAGTTGGGAATAAAAGATACACACAAATATTGCTTGTGTGATTGTCCCTTTATTCAATTCAATTCAATTCAATTTTATTTGTATAGCGCTTTTAACAATTGACATTGTCGCAAAGCAGCTTTACACATGAAATGTGAATGTGTATGAATCAAAATGATAAGATTTATCTTAATCATACCAACATTTTTACTAGACACAAGAATCTTGGATATTGCTTGATTGCCTGTTTATTTATTGTGGACTTTTTTAAAATTTGGAACTGTTATAAAGTAGCAGAACAAAGGAAATACAATACATTGGCTGCTGAGGGAGTCTATGGTCGAGGCGACGTCTACGGGGGCATTTGGACATCTCTGGCATGACCACCTCAACACTGTCCAAAAATGTATTTTTATCAGGCATTGTGATGCTTCAATACCTAGAATTTTGTCAGAAAGTGTGGAGACGAGAATCTGAAATATGTTTGTTTTTTTGTTTTTAATATTAATTTAATTAAAAAACATTTTGGCAAAAATCTTTTTAAAGAGAATCTACTCTTTATGTACACATACTTTCTGGGTTGCTACAATATCATTTCATTTACCAAAAGACTTATGAAGAGAAAAAAAGGATTGGCAAAGCTGTCTTTGTTTTCTGCAACCAAAGAAAAATAATATTTGTATAATCCTGTTGTAATCAACACACATTCATAGCTGTGTGAAGAAACCAATCACATGCAAAAGCTGCATGCAGATGCACCTGCTGTAACATTATACAGTATAAATACAGCACAGGACCCCCAGCTGGGCCGTTCTACACAGGGGCCCGTCTTCACACCCTCAAGTTAACACACACATCACCATCATTAGCAAGCACCCCTTCTCACAACCCCCCAGCACAATCCTCCACTGAAACCAGCACACCACATTTACTGACTGTGAACTCACTGTGACAGCTAGCCAGGTGAGAAAACAGCTGAATAAACTTAACCAAAACAAAGCTGCAGGCCCTGATGGTATTTGGTAACCTGAGTCTGATGCAGGAAAGAATACCGGTGCTATGGAAAACATCCTGTGTAGTACAAAAGGCAGCCATCCCTTCTGGCCTCAAAGACCTCAGACTGGTCACACTGATGTCTTCATGAAGATGTTTAAGCGCCGGGTTTTGGCACACCTAGGACCACTGATAAAACCTTCCCTGGACCCACTACAATTTGCTTACCAGCCTTATGTTGAAGTGGCTGATGCGGCCATATACATATGGTAGATGAGCGGTATTCTAGTTTTGTCGCCGCACCTCACGCATTTGCTGGCTTTTACCGCTGAGTGGCGCTCTATAACTATAGACCGACGCCTCAGGCCTTAGTTCATTCTCTCAAGGATTAATGAGCCACAGCTCCTTTAGAGCTGCACGTAGTAGCGGATAAAATCAAATGTAACATTGTACTTGAACAAATTCATAATCACAGTACAGTGGAACCTTGGATTATGAGCATAATTCATTCCGGAAGTGGGCTCATATTCCAAAACAGGTAAACCAAATCAAACCTTCCCATAAGAAATAATGAAAACTCAAATAATTCGTTCCACAGCCCCAAAAAACAAATACAGAAAAATAATTAATACAATATATAAAGTAAAAATAAAACACATTAACCTGCACTTTACCTTTAAAAAAAGTTAAAATAAATCCCAACAGAGAAGTGTTTCCGTTTGTGCTTGCAGGCGCCGTGTATTTGTGTGTGTGTGTGTGTGTGTGTGTGTGTGTGTGTGTGTGTGTGTGTGGAATTAGCCCCTTGCCTCGACTCGTCTTACACAGTAAAACTCCTTCTCCCTCCCCCCACCTCGCTTTTTAAGGTAAAGGCGATAGTGTGTGTTGGTGTCAAAAAACTCGGCACTCGTAAACCAAGACATGCTCGTTTTTCAAGTCAAAATTTATTGCAAATCTTTGCTCGTCTTGCGGAACACTCGTAAACCGAGGTTCCACTGTACTAAAATTACAGTGCAAATGTAGAATTTAATTTTATTAGTATCGAATTTAAGCAAAGTAAATGTTAACACAGTGAGCCTTTAGATTTTATCATGTGTAATTAGAAAGCCTTTTGATTAGCCTTTTGAAAGGTTTTGGGTCATCTTTGGGTCATCTTATGTTCTTTAAATTTGTAGTAGATAATACCAAAATAAATTAAACTAAATGACCATAAAATTAAAACATTGTCAGGACGTGCTACTGCGTAAACCGATGTCGTCGTCATTCACCCCCGCTTGTGTTTTTGCGGTATTATGAGAATGAAATGCAGTAGGCTGTTTTTGATCATCATAATTTTCTTTAATAAATAATTACCCCCGTTGCGCTGTACCACTGCTGGCAAAACCTTATGAAATACAAGTAAAACATTAAACGAATTTACAATCACAGTACTAAAATTATAGTAATACATATAGCTGTTTCTTATTTGCATCACATTTAAGCCAAGTAAATGTATACTTGTGATGGGCGTGCGCCCAAATCAATATCGCTCCTCACTCACTCCGAAGCTCACTAACTAGGCATGACTGGTGAGCTATCAGCGCTAATGTTCCCGAGCTTCTCTCCGCACTATAAAACGTGACGCGATGTGACGCGCCCCAGAGACTTTAAAAAGGGGAATGCCACCCTTTGATCTCCGCGAGAGGTGAACAAGCCTTTATAAGACTCCACTTTTATTTAAGTGCACTCACAATGACGAAAAACCCATGAAACAGGGTGCACTAACTTGAGCGCGTCAGAAAATGAACCGAAACTCTGTGTGTACTTGCCTCACAGATGTGAAAAATATATACTTACCAAAAGCGAAATGTCTGCTTTTATGTGAACTAATGGAAAACAATTTTAGACTATGTAATTCAAAACGTGAATTATAGGCGCATCCATGGCTGCGGCTGACATGATCACCATCACTAAAGCCGAAACCAAAGAAATCACTAATTTATCAATGATATCAATATTGATAGATGGTCAGAGTCAGTCTCCTTGTTGTTTTAGAAAAACATTTAGAAAAGCATTTTTATTTACAGTACAGAAGAAAAGTTTGGACACACCTTCTCATTCAAAGAGTTTTCTTTATTGTGTTCTTTATTGTGTTCTTTAGCCCAAACAAGTCTCTTCTTCTTGTTGCCTGTCCTTAGCAGTGGTTTCCTAGCAGATATTCTACCATGAAGGCCTGATTCACACAGTCTCCTCTTAACAGTTGTTCTAGAGATGTGTCTGCTGCTAGAACTCTGTGTGGCATTGACCTGCTCTCTGATCTGAGCTGCTGTTAACCTGCGATTTCTGAGGCCGGTGACTCGGATGAACTTATCCTCCGCAGCATAGGCGACTCTTGGTCTTCCTTTCCTAGGGCGGTCTGCATGTCAGCCAGTTTCTTTGTAGCTCTTGATGGTTTTTGTGACTGCACGTGGGGACACTTTCCAAGTTTTCCCAATTTTTCGGACTGACTGACTTTAATTTCTTAAAGTAATGATGGCCACTCGTTTTTATTCACTTAGCTGCTTTTTTCTTGCCATAATACAAATTCAACCTCTTTGAATGAGAAGGTGTGTCCAAACCTTTGGTCTGTACTGTAGATTCTAAATAATAATCCTGCATTTTAGGTGTGCCAGCTGCCACTGTTGTTATATGGCTCTTTATTAGCGTAAATCATTGAGTAACAAGCCTGTAAATTTATATGTTAAACAGGTATATCTGTATATCTGATATGATGAGCTATTGATCAGTGATTTATGTAAATGACTCAGTTCAGATGTAAGTAAATGCTCATTGCTGCGCTCTTTGGGGGAGGGATGTGCTGATGATGTTTGGTCTGCTTTCTCTCTGTGTGTGTGGTGGGGGGTCACCTGAGAAGTGTCAATAGGTCTTACATATTCATGAAAAGTCGTGGATTATTCAGTGAAACAGAGGCTCTGCTGACAAAAGTTAGGCACATCAGTCAGTCAGTGGGGAAGAGATGGAAAGTTTCCTCATCATAACATGCCTTGTATTGTTTTTAATCACTCGATACACAGAGTGCTGATTAGACTGTATTTTATAGCGTGGGGAGAAGCCCAGGATCATTAGTGGCGATAGCTCACCAGCAGGACCTAATTCCGCGTCCTTCGCGCACCAGCAGAAGGAGAGGCCGCCTAGCTAGTGAGTTAGGGAACGATATTGATTTGGCCGCACTAGCCTGAGAGGCCGCCTAGCTAGTGAGCAAGGAGCGATATTGATTTGGCCGAACTAGCCTGAGAGGCCGCCTAGCTAGTGAACGAGGAGTGAGCGAGGAGCGATATTGACTTGTAACACAATAACAATAATATTTCGAACATTTTGCAGGCTGCCGTTTGGAGAAACCAGATAAAAAAGAATAAACCACCTGTTGGGTCAAAATAACTCAACCAGGTGTTAATTTGTAAATGACTCACATCATCTCATTTGACCCAACATAAGCAACCCAACAATGTGTTTAAAGTACCCAAAATAACCCAGAATTTTGACCCAGCATAAACAACCCAATAATGTGTTTACAGAAACAACACACCATTTTTTGAGTCTTTTTTGAGTGCTAGTGAACTTGTTTCAATGTTCAACTTCACTGTTTTTTTTACTCATTATTGTACAGCAAATATCAATAGCTCTGGTTCAGATTTTTCATGCTTGTATAAAATACACATATGTGGAAATTACCATCACTGTAGTATTTCTTCGATACAACATATTAGGGCTGAAATGATTCCTCGAGTAATTCGATTACAAAAATGATCAAGGCAAAATCTTCTGCCTCTAAGCTTCATTTAATTAATTTTAAAAGCTTGCATAATGTTTTTGCACCATTATTTGTTGACAGCACGCTTTTGACACAGCACGCTACCGGATGCAAGCTGCCGCTGTATGCATTTAAAAAATAAAAGTAGATTTTTCTTAAAAGAAAACCAATTAATCTTTGTTTCTCATATATTTTACATTGCTGTTTAATTAAGCAAAATAGCATTTTATCCGATTACTCGATTAATCGATTAAATGTTTGGTAGAATACTCGATTACTAAAATATTTGATAGCTATAGCCCTACAACATATTGTTTCGACTTAATTACATTTTAAAACCGAGACGACGGAAAGTCACTTTGCGCCACCTGGCGGTCATTTCACGAATTACTTTGAAATGCGACTGATTTATTTTGCCCGCTGTCGTTTTGTCGTCGTTTTGTCGCCGTTTTGCGGCGGTAATAGACAATTCCCTCTTCTACCTACTGTATCTGTTGCAGAGTGATTACTCTTTACTTGATAGATATAATGGTAAAATGAGAATCATGGTTTTTTTTATTCCTCCAGTGCATTAAATATAATGCACACATTTCTACTTGAGTGAGAAACTGTTCAGGATGGGTGTCAGCAAAGCCATTGTCCCCTGGATAGCTGACTATCCCTTAGACAGGCCCCAATTCATAAGGTTGGGGAATTCCCTGTCAGGGTAATGTTATTTTCTGTTCACTCTGTACACTTTAGATTTTCAATATAACGGTGCCCTGCACCCTGCAGAAGTTCTACTGATTAAGTTCTTGGAGTATAGCTTCTTGACAGCCTTCTGGAGTCCATTCTTCTGGTGTCCTTCAGAAACCATCTGCTCCTAAACATCATGAAAACCCATGGTCTTTGGAAAGTGTAAAGCTGTGATTAGATCTTTTACCATCATGGGTGAAGAGGTTTGGGATGGGTACTTGCGTGTTGCATAAGAAACCCCATCCTGCTTCCCTCAACAATTATTGAGGGATGTAGCCCTCACCTCAGTAGTGATGAAGTACTTTGAGCGGCTGGTCAATCAGCATCCTGGGGCATCAGCTAAGCCCATCATTCACACTGAGCTCCCTGACCTGCACTCAATCTGCATCAAGCGGTGCTTGACCAAGGCCAGGATGATCGTGAAGGACCTCAGTCTCCCCAACAATGGACTGTTCTTCCTGTTGCTGTCAGGAAAGTGTTTCCGCTCCCTGAAGGCCAACACAGAGAAGCGATACGGTCTCTAAATCAGAACACCACAGATTAAACCTTTTTTTGCACATTATACATTTGCACTCATTCTGGACATTAAGGGACACCATGTATACTCATGGACATTGCATACCTGTACATTCTTGCACATTTGCACATATTTTTATTTAATTTTTATTTCCATTTAGGCATTTGTCAGTGTCACGGCGTGCGCCTGTGATGGGCGTGCGCCCAAATCTATTATCGCCCCTCGCTCACTTCGTAGGCTCCCTAAGTAGGCGGCACCCCTTCTGCAGGTGTGCAAAGGGACGGGGCCGCCTATGCGGGCCGGCTGGCAGTGATTAATGGTAATAGGATCTCGGGCTTGCTCCGCATTATAAAAGCAAGGCGCGGAGTTTAGTCCGGGGTCCGAGAAGAGCGTAACACGGTGGAGATTGAGAGTGGCATGGGAGTGGGGAAATGGAACGTGCCCCAGAGACTTTGTGAAAGGACATTCGATTTCCGCCCCTTTGATCTGATTTGAAAGAGCTGCACGAGCTCCCACGTCCATCCGCCGTTCCCGCGTCGAGCCCGCCTTTGCGTCCCCGCTGCCGAAGAGGAAAAGGCCGCGAGGAGGACAGCGTTAAGGCCGCCGATCCCAGCCGGGAAAGCCGCCCAGCCGACGGACGTCCGAGCGAGACTCCCGCCTGAGGCTGCGCCCACAGAGAGCTGGGAGGGGCCAGGCCGGCCATCGACAGCGGGGAGGAACCGAGAGGGAGCGTGCAGGAGCGCTGCCTCGCGTCCTCCGTTTGGCCACTCCGCCCACCACCGCCAGCCGCGTGCCCGCATGCCAGCTGGGCACTGCCTTGGACCCTGCACGTGCACACATCATCCCTTCCCTTTCTTTCCGTCCTCCCTCCTTTTACCCTTTCCTTCCCTTATTTATTCCAAATAAATTATCCTTTTCCCCTAAGATCTCGCCTCGTGTCTGTGTTTCATGGTGCCGCCCGTGCAACTTTGGGTCGAACCCGCTACAGTCAGACACTCTTATCCAGAGCGACTTACAAAAAGTGCTTTAAAGTTTACATCACTGGCTCGATACTTGCAGTGGGTTACTAGGTTACTAACTAAGTGCCATCAAACACAACTAGGAAGAGTTTTTTTTATTTTTTTTATTTGTATTAGTCTTGAGTCGTCAAAGACTCAGAGAAAGTTCATTCCACCACATACAGGTAAAACTCGAAAAATTAGAATATCGTGCAAAAGTTCATTTCTGTAATGCAACTTAAAAGCTGAAACTAATACATGAGATAGACTCATTACGTGCAAAGCAAGATAGTTCAAGCCGTGTTTTTCATAATTGAGATGATTATGGTTTTCAGCTCATGAAAACCCCAAATCCACAATCTCAGAAAATTAGAATATTGTGAAAAGGTTCAATATTCTAGGCTAAAAGTCTTCCACTCTAGTCAGCTAATTATGCCATAACACCTGTAAAGGGTTCCTGAGGCTTTAAATGGTCTCTCAGTCTGGTTCAGTAGGAAGCACAATCATGGGAAAGACTGCTGACCTGACAGTTGTGCAGAAAACCATCATTGACATCCTCCATGAGGATGGAAAGCCTCAAAAGGTAATTGCAAAAGAAGTTGGATGTTCCCAAAGTGCTGTATCAAAGCACATTAATAGAAAGTTACGTGGAAGAAAAAGGTGCACAAGCAGCAGGGACGACCGCAGCCTGGAGAGTATTGTCAGGAAAAGGCTATTCAAAAGTATTGAGGACTTTCACAAGGAGTGGACTAAGGCTGGAGTCAGTGCATCAAGAGCCACCACACACAGACGGATCCTGGACATGGGCTTCAGATGTCATATTCCTCTTGTCAAGCTGCTCCTGAACAACAAACAATGTCAGAAGCCTCTTACAACTGGTCTGTTGCTCAGTGGTCCAAAGTCCTCTTTTCTGATGATAGCAACTTTTGCATCTCATTTGGAAACCAAGGACCCAGAGTCTGGAGGAAGAATGGAGAGGCACAAACTGCAAGATGCTTGAAGTCCAGTGTGAAGTTTCCACAGTCTGTGTTGATTTGGGGAGTCATGTCATCTGCTGGTGTTGGTCCACTGTGCTTCATTAAGTCCAGGGTCAAGGCAGCCGTCTGACAGGAGATTTTGGAGCACTTCATGCTTCCTTCCGCAGACGAGATTTATGGGGATGCTGTCTTCATTTTCCTGCAGTACTTGACACCTGCCCACACTACCAAAAGCACCAAAACCTGGTTCAGTGACCATGGGATTACTGTGCTTGATTGGCCAGCAAACTCGCCTGACCTGAACCCCATAGAGAATCTATGGCGCATTGCCAAAAGAAAGATGAGCGACATGAGACCAAGCAATGCAGAAGAGTTGAAGGAGACTATTGAAGCATCCTGGTCCTCCATAACACCTCAGCAGTGCCACAGGCCGATAGCTTCCATGCCACGCCGCATTGGCCCAAACCAAGTACCGAGTAAGTATGCATACTTATACTTTTCAGAGGTCTGATATTGTCTAGTTATCTGGGAATTTGCACATCAACTTCTGTTTCAAACTCGAAAAAGCCATAGTCAACTATAGGGGACATGAGGTTCAACTCTGGAATCACTTTTAATTCTTGTGTCTGACAACTTTGCAGGTTACACAATTGTTCAAAGTGGATTCAGCTAAGTGAGTGGTGGATTCAGCTGTGTGAGAATCGATAACCTTAAATCGAAACGTAAACCTTAAGGGTCGATAACCTTAAATGAAAAACCACAAAAAAGTATTTCTAATAAATATTAGTTAAAATTTAAACAAATACAACAATTATTTAGATAAGCTTAAAACATACTATTCCATGAACCATTTAGCAAACATGTAATACACAATATCATATTTTTTTGTGAATACATGGAAATCACTCTCAAAAACAATCATAGCATATACATTACTGTTTCTCTCTTATATTGAGCAGAATGATAATTAAATCAAATACCTCAGATTTAAGTGATAATCATTCATCAGTCCTTTTGTATAAGTACAGAGCGGCATTATCATACCATCAGTGTCCTTGGGATGACCAGCAGCTGATGCGCTTCACAGTCAGTAACATGACACCGGAGTCTCTTCACTTAGTAATCTTTTTATACACAGACTCTATATGTGACCTCATAGTTACTAAGGGTTAGAGACTGTGAGGTGGCGATTCTGTCACAGATGGTGCTTGTACGTTGAGTCTGTACCTTTGCTCCATTAGTGACTGAGGTGATGCATACTGTGATGTCATACTCTGAGTGTGTCACAGTTGTTCCCTGTCAAATGACTTCAGCTCCACCATTTCACTTATTTTAACTTTACAGATATTGTTCTATGTACAATCCTTGTTTTATTGATTGAATGTAATATTCTAATTTTCTGAGAATCTTTTTCTGTACAGCTAGATTTTTCTTATTTTATATTTTGATTTATCCCCCATAGCTAAATTTTTCTTAGCTAAAATTTTTCTATATTTTATTTATTTAATTCCATATTTATTTTCTATTAATAATGTTTTTAAGGTCACAGGTGGTCATTTAAGCATTTCACTGCATATCGTACTGTGTATGACCATGTATGTGACTAATAACATTTAAATTTGATTTGAATTTGTGTTCACTTGAACAGCAGATTGGACTGGAGGACCAACACTAATGCTGTGTATAAGACGGAGTTGAGGAGACTTTATTTCCTGAGGAAGCTCAGATACTTCAATGTATGCAGAAGGATCCTGGAAATGTTTTATTAGTCTGTCGTGAGTGCCCTTTATAGTGCTGTAGTCTACCAGGGGAGCAGCATCAATTAAAGAGATAAAGGCAAGATAAATAAAATTATCTGCAAGGCTGATGACATAATCAGACATAAACTTCACAGGTTGGAGATGAGGGACAACAGATCAACGAACAAACTTCTGTCAATCATGGAAAATCCATCCAACCCACTACATGATTCCATACAGTGGCAGCAAAGTTCATTCTCTAACAGACTGATTCAGAGAACAAAGAACGGTCCAGGAAATCATTCTTAACATTTGCCATTGAACTGTAAAATGACTAACAGCTACACACGTGGACAAAATTGTTGGTACCCTTTGGTCAATGAAAGAAAAACTCACAATGGTCACATAAATAACTTTAATCTGACAAAAGTAATAATTTTAAAAAATTCTATGAATGTTAACCAATGAAAGTCAGACATTGCTTTTCAACCATGCTTCAACGGAATTATTTAAAAAAAATAAACTCATGGAACAGGGCTGGACAAAAATGATGGTACCCCTAGAAAATACTGAAAATATTGTGACCAAAGGGACATGTTAATTGAAGGTGTGTCCACTAATTAGCATCACAGGTGTCTACAATCTTGTAATCAGTCAGGGGGCCTATATATAGGGCTCCAGGTAGTCACTGTGTTGTTTGGTGACATGGTATGTACCACACGCAACATGGACCAGAGGAAGCGAAGGAAAGAGTTGTCTCAGGTGATTCGAAAGAAAATTATAGACAAGCATGTTAAAGGTAAAGGCTATAAGACCATTTCCAAGCAGCTAGATGTTCCTGTGACTACAGTGTGGTGGAAATTCTGTAAGTATTATAAAGACAAGCAATTTATACACTGGGTAAGAGCAAAGTCACAAAGGTTTTATTTTATACTTCTGCAGGAGGACCAGTCTCATACAGCAAACAATTGCAGCATGGATAAATGTGATCTCTTTCCCTCAGCTGTCCCATTTTATACACAATTCTCTGCTAACATAATCAACATAGGGTTAGATTAATACATGAAGTTCCTACATTCAAACTCACAACTCGTTATCTGACCCAGACCAGATGTCCATACCTTATCATTTATTCAGGGACGATTACAATCCGGTTGTTTCTGTACTATTCTCGGGCTTGTGTTTCTAAGCTTCAGCAAGTTTAAAACGTCTATAGTCTACGTGGCACAATTACAAATTAATACATAATTAAAATGTGATATTTCCATTACAACTGTTGCACATATTATTCAGAAATTTAAGATCCATGGGACTGTAGCCAACCTCCCTGGACGTGGCCGCAGGAGGAAAATTGATGACAAATCAAAGAGACGGATAATCCGAATGGTAACAAAAGAGCCCAGAAAGACTTCTAAAGAGATCCAAGGTGAACTTCATGCTCAAGGAACATCAGTGTCAGATCACACCATCCGTCGTTGTTTGAGCCAAAGTGGACTACATGGGAGACGCCCAAGGAGGACAACATTGTTGAAAACAAATCATAAAAAAGCCAGACTGGAATATGCCAAACTACATGTTGACAAGCCACAAAGCTTCTGGGAGAATGTCCTATGGACAGATGAGACAAAAATGGAACTTTTTGCCAAGGCACATCAGCTCCATGTTCACAGATGGAAAAATGAAGCATATCAAGAAAAGAACACTGTCCCTACTGTGAAACTTGGAGGAGGCTCTGTTATGTTCTGGGGCTGCTTTGCTGCATCTGGCACAGGGTGTCTTGAATCTCTGCAGGGTACAATGAAATCTCAAGGCTATCAAGGGATTCTAGAGAGAAATGTGCTGGCCAGTGTCAGAAAGCTGGGTCTCAGTCGCAGGTCATGGGTCTTGCAACAGGACAATGACCCAAAACACACAGCTAAAAACACCCAAGAATGGCTAAGAGGAAAACATTGGACTATTCTAAAGTGGCCTTCTATGAGCCCTGACCTCAATCCTATTGAGCATCTTTGGAAGGAGCTGAAACATGCTGTCTGGAAAAGGCACCCTTCAAACCGGAAACAACTGGAGCAGTTTGCTCATGAGGAGTGGGCCAAAATACCTGCAGAGAGGTGCAGAAGTCTCATTGACAGTTACAGGAATCGTTTGATTGCAGTGATTGCCTCAAAAGGTTGTGCAACAAACTATTAAGTTAGGGGTACCATCATTTTTGTCCAGGCCTGTTCCATGAGTTTTTGTGTTTTCATTTTTTTTTATAATTCTGTTGAAGCATGGTTGAAAAGCAATGTCTGACTTTCATTGGTTAACATTCATAGAATTCTTATTTATTATTACTTTTGTCAAATTAAAGTTATTTCTGTGACCATTGTGGGTTTTTCTTTCATTGACTGAAGGGTACCAACAATTTTGTCCAAGTGTGTATGTAACGAATGATAATAGTAACTTATATACATAGCCCATTATTCACTGCCACTTTACGCCCACGTACATACACTGACAATTTGCACGTTTCATGTCTTATTTTGAATTGTCAGGCTGCACTCAGTTTTTCTATTTAGAATCTGCAATACTGTATACATTTATATAAATTACAATTACATTCTCCCCCCCCCCTCCTGCCAAATAATGCTATGCACCTAATATGACTCCATGATAATTTTATCCACACATGCAAAATCAAGATTGCTTGTAGATTTGATTTTCTATAAAATACAATTGAGGACTTTTTCAAGACAGTGTGGTGCTATAAACTATGAACTTGTTTTCACACAGTCTTAATTAATAGAATAAGCACAGCCATGCTCTTTTTTATTAATTTATTTGTTTATTTATTTATTTGTTTATTATTAGTAGTATATTTTAGCAAGTTATCTAAATACTATTTTACTTAAGTATTTATTCAGGCATACATATTGTGCCTAGTACAAATAAAGGATTTTAAAAGTCAAAGTCTCTCTCTCTCTCTCTCTCTCTCTCTCTCTCTCTCTCTCTCTCACACTCACACACACACACACACACACAAAGTATTCTCACTCCCGCTCGCTCTCTCTTCAGCATCTACTGTATATCTCTATATATAATAGTAGCCTATTTTCTACATCATTATTTATTATAGTGAATATTTTTATTGATTTGTTTTATTGAAAAATCTATTATTAATTTAATTGTCCCTCTAGTTTACAAGTCATTTTTAGGAGGGGGTTAATCAGTTATCCTGTTTTTACGTTTTTCTTTTTCCCCCCTGGAATGTTGGTGTTACATCTTTCACTTGGATGTTAAAAGTTGCAAAAAGTAAAATGTTCCCTTAATAAATTAAATCTTCATTTAAAAACTGAATTGTGTATTTAACTGGGTTATCTTTGCATCATATTACATAATTTTTTTGTTGTTCTAAATAATTTAAGTGTGATATGAATATATCAAATATGCTAAAAAAAAATACACACACTGTTACATGTATACATGTGAAAAGTACTTGATGTGTTAGTGTGAATAATGAGTGTGTACTTACCAGCTGCTGTGAGTGTGAGTGTGGATGAGAGAAGAATAAAAGTCAGACAGATTTCCATCTCCCTCCTCACTGTACACGATGTGTTCACCTCCACTCACCCAGAGAGACAGAGAGAAGTGTGTCCCCTCACTCAGCCCCCTACAGAGAGAGAGAGAGAGAGAGAGAGAGAGAGAGAGAGAGAGACCAATCACACTCAACATCACCTTATTAGTAATTTAAGATGGATTTGACTGGTGCAAAAAATACCCTTTTGTTTTTTACTTAAATATTATGTTCACCGTGGACACACAAAAGCACACATATAGTAAATATTCATATTATTAATAATGAAAAAAATATATATCCAGAAGATTGAAGAAAAGAAAAATTTAATTTATATATATATATATATATATATATATATATATATATATATATAAAACCGTGATTTCTCTTTAATGAAATGTGTTTTTCTCTTAAGTCACCTGCTGAAGGCACTGTTGCATGCTTCAGGATTATTATTATTATTAGTATAGTCTGGCAGACATTATTTATTGCTCATATTTTGTCAGGGATATGTGTTGAACCAGAAGAATCCACGTGCAGAAGATTGAGGTGAGATAGGTGAGAGCGCGGGTGTAAAGTTAAATATGTGAAATGGTAGAGCTGAAGTCATTCGACAGGGAACAACTGTGACACGCTCAGAGTATGACATCACAGTATGCATTACTCCACTAATGGAGCAAAGGTACAGACTTACAAGCACCATCTGTGACAAAAAGCCTGCATGCAAATCAAGAGGCCGCACATCGGCTGCTGGTCATCTCAGGGACACTGATTGTATGGTAATATCACTCTTTACCTACTGTATATGAAGGACTGTTTACTGGTCATCACTCGAGTCTGAGTTATTTGATATTTGATGTAATTACTATAGTGCTCATCACATAAGAAGAGCAGTAACTTATGTTATGCTATGATTGTTGCTTAAGTGTTGCATGTTTTCACAAAAGATTTCATTCACAAAAAATGTAATATAATTACATATAGTTGTGTATTACATGGTTCCTAAAAGGTTAATTGAATAGTATGTGTTAAGCTTAGTTAAATAATTTGTTGTTGTATTTGTTTAAATTTTATTTAACTAACATTTATTAGAAGGAGTGATGTAACTTATTTATCAGAAATAGTGATGTGCCATTTTTCTGGCTTTTCATTTAAGGTTATCGACCTTGCTCACTCACTTTCTCTCTCACTCACTTCGTTGAATCTACTTCGAACAATTGTTGTGTAACCTGCAGCGCCGTCAGGCACAAGAATAAAAAAGTGATTCCAGAGTTGATCCTCATGTCCCTTGTAGTTGACTATGGCTTTTTTCGAGTTTGAAGCAGAAGTTGATGTGCAAATTCCCAAGTAACCCGACAGTGGGCAAAGAAATTGAAACAAGGGTCAAAGCCGGGAAATCAATCAATGAGGTGACAAAACCAAGAATGAGATCAATAACTGAGAAATCAAAGAGCGACAAATCCAAATCATGAGGCAAAAGCATGAAAACAAGCAATAAATCAAGGAACTTAAGACATGAGGCCAGAGGTTGACAATATTGGTGATCATGAAGTACCAATGTATCGAGGAAAGAGTTTGCCGGAGATGATGCTTAGCGAGATATCTCTGGTGGCGAGCGTGACTGTCTGACTCTGACCTGGGGACCTGAGAACTCCTATGATCAGCTTGATTCTTGGAGAATGATGAGTTCCACAGTCTCTGGCAAACTGGAGTTTTGCCAGAGGGATTAAATGGCCTCCTTGGAGAAGCGATCTACCATGGGCATGATGCAGGTGTGACTGTCAGAAAAGGTAATCCTTTGACGAAGTCCAGTGCAAAGTTGGACTATGGGAAGGATGGGATTGGTAAGGGTCTGAGGAGGCCTGCTGGGGCTGTGTTAATGTGTTTATTCCTTAAACAAATGTCACATGCTGCCACAAAGCTGGAGACAACGTTGGCTCCCAAAAACATTGCTGGACTTGTGACAGGGTTTAACCAGAGGCAGGGTGGCAGAAAAGCTTGGATCTGTGTCCTAAGCTGTGTCCATGAGACAGGGCCTGTTTGACCCTGGTTCCTATGTCTGGCTCAGAGAAGCTAGACATAGAGAATAGTCTCATATTAGGTGGAGTCTTGGATGGTTGTCAACTCTTTCTACCTATTTATTTAGCGAAGTATTTTTGTAAATATATTTGCATTACACTGTCGCCTTGCACCTCCAGAGTCTGGGTTCAATTCCCAGCCAGGCTCGATTCCCATCTCTGTGTGCATGGAGTTTCCATGGTGGGTTTCCTCCAGGTACTCCGGTTTCATCCCACAGTCCAAAGACCTGCAGATTAGGCTAATGTGCATTGCCAAAATGCCCGTAGTGTGTGAGTGAGTGGTGATCAAATCACCCAAATGAGGATGGGTATCCTGTTGAGTCTGGTTCCTCTCAAGGTTTCTTCCTACTGTCATCTCAGGGAGTTTTTCCTTGCCACTGTCACCGTTGTTCTTGGCTTGCTCATCGGTGACAATCCTATCATTTTGATTCATACATATTCACATGTTACACAATCAAAATAATTATTTTGTTAGTTTGTATGAAATGTGAATGTGTATGAATCAAAATGATAGTCTCTGATGAACCATCCGCCATTCTTTTGCTCACATGCTACACCACCAAGTGACCGAGTCATCCGCTCTTCAAGATCTCTCAACGAAACTTTGTGACAGAATTTCAAAGACTTGCAGCGAAGAAATCCTCAGAAAGAGTTCCGAAGAGACACCATTGGTAACCAAGCAACCAACGTGTCCCAGGGGGCTTCCTTGAAAGATGTCATCTCATCAACCGAGCGCCAACCAATCAGCAATGCCATAATTCCCTTCCGCTGGAGGCAAACCACATAAAAGATCCTTAGCGTAAAGCAAGTAACCAAACAAAGCTTTATACCTTGCTGAAAATGTGTGCTCAATCCCAACTAAGCAGTAAGATTAAACCCAAGGCTCTGCTCTTGTGACTTTCTCAGATCTAACCAGGACTATAAATTTGGGAACTTCCTCAAATATCAATTTACTTTTACCCTCCAAACTGTTTGTGTGTGGGGGGGGGGTGTTTAAGTAACATGGTTTCATGTTGCTAAACTCTGACTGATGAAGGTGTATTTTATTAGCTCCAGCATGTATCACTATCTTAGAGAATCTATGCTGTCCAAAAGCCTTAAGATTACCTGCTATGCCCGGTGCCCTGGCTCCTGGTATACACCTAACACCTGCCGCTAGCTAATTTCACACGCCTCAGTATAAAGTCTTCTATAACTAGAGTGCTTTCATGTTTCTCAGAGGGTGCATCACTGAGGAGTGCAGAGGAGGTGTGCTCCGATTGGCTCCGATTGGCTAGCCTTAGCCTTGACTCTAACATATGACTTTGAGAGATTGGAGATTGTAACAGACTGAGGGCAAGAGCACATAGTCCACCACCACCACCCAGCATCCTGCTTGCAAATGTTTAATCCTTAGACAACATGTTGGACGACATCAGAGCTCGAGAGGGACATTGGAGACTGTAACATCCTTTGTTTCATGGAGACATGGCTCTGTACGTGATGACGCTATTTTACCATCCAGTTCTTTCTCTGTTTTCCGAACAAACAGATCAGAGAATTCTGGTAAATCTAAAGATGGAGGAGTGTGCTTCATGACCAACAACAAATTGTGTAACCAAAGAAACATCTCTATCTTGTCTCAATCATGTTCTCCTGCCATTGAGAACATCTCTACTGTTTGCCGGCCCTTCTATCTTCCTCCGGGAGTTTTTAATAGTCATTGCTGTTGCAATTTATATTTTTCTACAAGAGGAGCTTCAACAACATGCCATAATAGGTAAACACTTTGCGGTTCACCCAGACACAGCCCTCATCATGGCTGAGGATTTTAACAAACCAAACCTGAAGAGAGTGCTGCCGAGCTTTCATTAACATGTGAAGTTTCCATCTTTAGGCAACAATACTTTGGATCAGTGTTATATCCTGTTTATAAACAGTTATAAACCTCTCTCTTTAACGACTTTAAGACAATGCCACCATCTTTCTTATACCGGAACATAATCAATGAACAGAAACAGTGATCAGAAAGGTCAAATGTTGGAATGACTAATCAGGAGTTAGGCTGGAGTCAGCACTCAATGAGAGTGACTAGGAAATGTTGCAGGTAAAGCAAACCACTCAGTACACGCTGCTCAAGATCAAAGGGACTTTGTTGGAGAGGGTGACCAGCTAGGGGAGACCAGTCTTTGGGTCTGCACAAAACCTTCTATACCTCTATCATCTAATCTGTTTTCTCTGGGAATATTACCATCTAGTATGGGAACAGCAGCTCCCAGGACAAAAAGGACAGCGGGGGACAGCGCATTGTAAAATACATTCACCACCTTAATCACACTTTGTTTCAGTGGCTACTATCTGGTAAGAGTCTCCAGTCACTCAGGAAATGAACTCAAAGTCTGAACAGTATCTTTTTTCTCCAGATTATGAAGGCACAACATACAATTCTAATAAAATAAATAAATAAATAAATCAGCACACAGTTGCACAGTCACTTTATTACATATTTCTGCACATACATCAGTGAATATGACTTATATTCTATATAACTTATATGCTGGTTTTGTTGTACATATTTAGGGCCCAAGCACTATGACATCAGCACAATAAAGACATGAGAATCATTGGCTGCCCTCTCCCCTCACTAGAAGAACTGTATAGTTCCAGTTGCCTAAAAAAGTCAAGAACATATTAAAGGACCCATCTCATCCTGGTCTTCGTTTGTTTGAGGAGATGTAGGACTCCAAGGGCAAGGAGCAATAGATTAAAAAACAGTTTTTATCACAAAGATGTGGCTGCTTTGAATGCTGCTGGAACAAAATAGAATGTGTGGTATGTCTGTGGAATAGTGGCAGGATGATTAAGTGTGTATGAGACACATGTTGGTTAAGGTGCACGTTTTTAAATATTTATTTATTGATTTTTTTTTTAGGGCTTGGGAGGCAGTGGTAGTCTTTGTCTTGGTTTTTGTGGCTACTGTTTTGGGATGATGTCAGCACTTACCACTTTTTTTAAGTACAGCACTTAATTTTGTTGCACTTGTGTAATGACAATAAAGGTTGTATTCTATTCCATGATGATGACATCATTGCCATTGCTCTAATAATGCTGTTTTGATTGTGCTGATGTTATAATGTGTAAAGGACTTCTTGTTCTTTTAAGGATTATTAGTTTAAGGGCCTAAGCACTATAATATGAGCAGGACAACAACATGACTGTGACGTCATTGCCATCGTTCTGATAATGCAGTTTTAATAGTGCTGCAGTTTTAACTTACTGCTTAGTTGGGATTGAGCACACATTTTCAGCAAGGTATAAATGTGCAAGGGCCCTCTTGTTCTTCAAAGGATATTTCTTTTGTTTTATTTAATAATACCAAAAATAAACTCAAAACTCATGGAAATCGGCACACAGGTTGGAATCTGCTGCCATTAGGACACCTTCACAGGAGATTTTGCTGCAGAGCTCATACACACTTTCACGTATACTTGTCAAACCCAGTACACATCTAGAGCTCACTGAGCTGAACAATTTTCACTATGCACGTCATGGGCTCAACTCAACAGGAGGTCAGATTTTTTTGGGTCATTTACAAAATGCACACAATGGATAAACTCTACACACACACACACACGCGCGCGCGCGCGCGCACACTCTACACACACAAAATGTACTCTAACTGCACAATTCCTCTTACACACATTTTACTTATTAGGGCCCAGGCACTATGACATCAGCCCTATGTCGTCATAATGTGTGAAGGGCCCCTCTTGTTTTCCTAAGGATTTTTTTTCCCCAACCTGTTGGACTTTTCGGGGGTCTTAACATGCTCAAAAACTCAAACTCGGCAGACAGGTTGGAATCTGCTGCCATCAGGATGCCTGAGAGTCTCGTGGCCAGGGGCCCCCACACGAGATTTTGCTGCCTAGCTCATACACACTTTCATGTAGGCACACGAAACTCTGTACACATTTAGAGCTCATCGAGCCGAACAACTTTCGCATGTCCTGGGCTCAACTCAACAGGAGGCCGGTTATTTTGGGTCGTTCGCAGAAACGCACACGATGGATTTTGATATACTCCTCCTAGGGAAATTATACAATCGCTACCAAACTGGGCCAAAGAGATCTAAAGACATTGAGGATGCAAAATTGCGGAAGGATTTTTGATATCTCAAATGGGTTAGTCGTGATAATGTCTTAAACATACAACGAAAAATGATTAATAACTTTCTGTGTGGCATTATATTGAGTGACATTATATTCAGTGACCCCTTTAGTGACATCACGTTCAGTGACATCATAGTGTGAGGCTTTTCTTCCAGCATCTGCGGCCTATTGTGCACACATAGACATCACAAATGTTAACACACACACATACACACGCACGCACACACACATCACTAATGTTAATACACACAGACTCACACACCATACACACAAACAAGCACAAACACATTTTCTCGTCACACACAGACTGACACATCCACATGTCACACACCTCTCTCCCTCACTCTCACACACACTAACACTTACACACTAACGCGCTCACACACACACACGCATGCATGCACACAAACACACACACACATCACACACATGCACACATACATACACCCATATTACAAATGTTTACACTCATGCACACAAACACCTCTCACGACGCACACACACCTCTCTCTCACACACACACACACACACACACACACACACACACACACACACATTAGCCCTGTATAGTGCGTGATGTGTGCAGATTGTGCGGTGCAACCGAGTAGCGATGGCTTTTTTGAGGTCTTAACACACTCGAATGACACAGGTTGTCCGGTGCACCCGGGATTGCGATAGCACAGGGTGCTTGGGCCCGTCATCGTTGTTTGCAACTATATTTTTTATTGATTTGCTGTAAATAAATGAATTACAGGCAAGAAATTATTGCTTTAATCACTGAGTGTGCATTGAGGTGTGTATTTAGTATTCAGCTCCAACCTTAAATAGAATATAATACGTGTGATGTAGAACAGTCCACATATCACAAAAAATCTTTCTATCATACAATAAAAATAAACTCTCAACAGTTCAGGTTTCTGATATGCTGATCAGTGTAGAGGCTCTGCGCCTTCAAGCATCTAAGACTATAAATAAAAGTTATCAAGTCTTAACCCTGTGAGTTTACTCAGTAGAGAGATAAAGCTAATAAAGTTAGCACACCCCTCTGAGCTGCACAGGTGACTCCAGCAGGAGAGCAGTCAGTGTGTTTCTTCAGGGAATGATGACAGTCCCACAGGTGAATCTCATCCCCTCGACACTTCACTCTGTTCAGCCAGATAGTCCCTTCACCAGGACCAAAGCTAACATTCCTATCAGCACTCAGCGCCGAGCCACAGCCCAGCTGTCTGCACACCACCTGAGCGTTCCTGATGTTCCACTGATCATCACAAACGGAGCCCCACGTAGCGTTATGATACACCTCCAACCTCCCAGAGCAGCTTCCCTTTCCTCCACTCAGCCTGAGAGACCAGCGCTCTACATCACACACAGCACACATGAGGAAACACACCAACGCTGAAGAACAGCTCCACTCACTCACTGAACTATAATGATATGATAATAAAACATTATATTAAACTTACCATGATTCGAGTTTAACAAAAACAGAAAGAATTTTATACCACCAAAATAAACATCCTGAAAATAAAATGATTTAAAGCAGTGCTTCTATTATTGTTTTTATTTCTGTTGATTTGATTTTTATTAAATGTGAGGAAGAGTATTGAGTTCAGGATGATTCAATGGAGTTCTCTGCAAATTATTTCATGAAGAAAGGAGGAAATCTCTTCTTTCAGTAAGAAATGAGAGCCGTAGTCAACAGAGGAAGCGTTAAATCAGTAACTGGAAAATCAAGCAGCGAAGCAACTATCCAAAAAACAAAAGCCATGGTCAAAAACAAGGAAGCGCGAGATCAAAAAGCCAGGATATAAAGCAGAGAAGCGACAATCCGAATCGAAAGGCAAGAGACGAGAAAATGAGAAAACTAACTAACGGAGAATCAAGGCAGAAACACACAATAATTCATGCCTTCACTTTATAAAAGGCAGCATTTATTCAGCGAGTATATATTTGTGCTATGTTGTTTTTCTGGGGTAGTGATTTTACATTTTGTCTGTTTGCAAAAGTTGCTCCTCTTTATAACAGGAGTATCCAATGACTGAAATAAAGCTGCTTGTATCGGCTCATATCGGCAGCATTTTTATCAAAGGGAAGATGAAATGTGCAAAGTGAAAGTGTGCACCAAAAAGAGCAGCTTTATTTAACTCATAAAATACTCCGATCACAAGTAACAACATAGCAGAATGCATGGTGTCTGTGAATGTCTGAAATGTGGTAGTGAATGAGCCTTTTAGTGAATGTAAAATGTTCCTTTGAACCTGCTGTACCAACTTTCACTTTGGAGAGTTTTGGAGAGATGTGAGCAAATTTATAGGTTTATTAATAAAAATGCAGTTTCTTTTCACATAATTCCCCAGAAATACAACAAACACAAATATATACATGCTGCAATGTGAGGCACCTGTATTTTAGTCATAATATAACATTTTTGTTGAGTAGTGTTTTTTTGTGCATAATGTAGCAGGATGAGCTGTGGCCTAATCATGTTTGGTTATCTTTGTTATATGGGTGCCTTATTCACAACAGGCTGCACTGTTTTATATATACTGCTATAACCTCGGTTGGAGGACTCCTGGGTCACCTGGTTAGTGTCTGAGATCATTCCAGCACTAGCCAATCCGCTCGCCTGTGGGCTGTTATAAAGGTAGCGGGAGAGTCTGTCCTCTCATGTAGAGCGCCCGACTACTTTTTGTTGTGTACCTGACTTCCGGTTTTGCCACAGGTAAGAATGCTCCTTGCAATTTCTTAGCTATGCTTATGGGCAGCTTAGGTTTCCTCTAGACTCAGTAATAGTGAGGTCTCCTATCAACCCTCTTTTGTAGAGCGCGCGCGCTGTTTTATTGTGTGCCGACTTTTGCTTTCATATCAGGTATGAATGCTTCTTGCCCTCTCTTTTCTATGCTCATGGGCAGAGGCAATCGTTTAAATTGGCTTGTAGACTCATTTTGGATTCCTTCTTGTCGTTTCGTTATGCGCCTGACTTCTGCTTGCATCTCAGGTATGAATACTCTTCGCCATTTACTAGTTATGCTCGTGGGAAATAGTTCTCATTTAAATTGGAATGTAGGTTTCCTCTGGATTCCTCAGTAGTGAAATATCTTCCTATCGACTCTCTGTCGAGAGGTATTCAATTCAATTCAATTCAATTTTATTTGTATACAACAATTGTCATTGTCGCAAAGCAGCTTTACACAATCAAAATAATTATTAAAGTTTGTATGGAATGTGAAGAGAGTCCCTGATGAGCAAGCCAAGGGAGACAGTGGCAAGGAAAAACTCCCTGAGATGGCAGTAGGAAGAAACCTTGTGCAGGAATTGATCTGCATTCATACTGTGTGTTAAGTGGCAGGCAGTTCAGTATAACAGTTGATGGTAATTGATGTTAATATGGAGTCCAGGTAGTTATTGGAGGCTCAGGTAGACTTTTCCAGTCCTGAACTATCAAGCGACTGCAGCCAAGTCAAGTCATCAGATAAACAGCTGTCAACATCAGTCGAGGCCAGAACCATCTCCATGGTAGAGTGAAACCGTCCCCAGACATCGGACGCATCCCAAAGAGACACACAGGGCATCCATGTAACTAGATCTCCAACCAGAAGCGGTTATAAGGTGACTGTATATTTAGTGTAGAGTGCAAGCAGGGACTCCGGCAGGACTAACTATAACAGCATAACTAAAAGGGAGGAGCCAGAAGGAAACACAGACATAAGGGCTCCCTGAGATAAAAAAAAGCAACCAATCACCTCACCGTCAACAAACCTGAGTGAACAATGAGAGTGGGGAGGACAGCATCTAAACATACCAGTTCACCAGAATACTCTACGTCCATGAGTCCCCCAGATCTGCTCCTTTACCTAAGGTTAATCTATTTACAAACATGCTGCGCTAAATAAATAGGTTTTTAGCCTAGACTTAAACACTGAGACTGTGTCTGAGTCCCGAACATTAATAGGAAGACTATTCCATAACTTTGGGGCTTTGTAAGAAAAAGCTCTGCCCCCTGCTGTAGTTTTAATAATACGTGGTACTGACAGGCAGCCTGCATTCTTTGATGGAAGTAGGCGTGGCGGATCGTAAGACACTAACAGTTCACTCAGATACTGCGGCGTGAGACCATTTAATGCTTTAAACGTCAAGAGTAGTATCTTAAAATCGATGCGAAATTTCACAGGGAGCCAATGCAGTGTAGATAAGATAGGGGTGATGCGCTCGTATCTTCTGGTTTTAGTGAGGACTCTCGCTGCTGCATTCTGTACTAACTGAAGCTTGTTTATACACCTAATTGAACAACCAGACAGTAAGGCGTTACAATAGTCCAACCTAGAGGTGATAAAACCATGAACTAGTTTTTCTGCATCGTTTAGTGACAATATGTTTCTTATCTTGGCAATATTTCTAAGGTGAAGGAATCCTATCCTGGTGATATTATCTACATGAGTTCCAAATGAAAGACTAGAATCTATAATCACACCGAGGTCTTTTACTGTTGCACTTGATAGAACAGAAAGGCCATCTAAAGTTACAGTGTGATCTAAAATCTTGCTTATTTCATCCAGATCTGCAGAGAGTCCTGAGTCATTTTTTGGTTCTGTTAACTAGAGATACAGCTTTGTTTAATGTTGTAAAATTAGGTAACATTAACAAGTGGAAGAAAAAAAAATCTCCCACATCATCTGCCACACAAACTGTTGCTTATTACAAGCCTCTGTTCCATCTATATTGATGAATGTCATTGTTGTTTAATACAATCAATACAATATAATACAATACAATACAATCAATGCAATATCCCTGATATTGTGAGCTTATCATTACTGGTGTTTATAGTGCAAAATACTACTGTGTAAAAGAGAGAATATATGGAGTGGGTTAGTGAAAGTGTGATTCATCAGAGTAATGTCCCTGAGGGAAAAACTGTTCCCTATTTTGGTGGTGTGAGCAGAAATTGTCCAGTAACTTAATTCATGAAGTGTTAGGAATGGTGAATCCACATAAACATTTACATGTACCCATTTGGCTTAAGTGTTTCTTATACAGGAGAGATCTTGAGACTTGAGGGTCAATCTTAAGGTGGTGCTGGTATTTGGACTTACAACCCTTTGCTTAGTATATAAATAAACATTTATTTTTATACTGTCTGAGATGTTTAATAAGGACATTGACCACAGGTTAAGTCATCAGATTTAAAGAAGCCACTTACAGACTCATCACATTATACAAAAAAAAAAAAAAACACTTATTACATGGAATGTGCAAAAATAATTAAATGTTACATACTACTGTAGGTGAAAGCGCAAATAAAAAACTATTAAATGCAAAATGTTTAAATTAAAATTAAATGCTTCCTGTTCTGCCAATCTGGCAAGTTACATTTGCTAATGTAATGTTTCTTAAGATATAATATTAAAAATAACGAGAAATAAATAATTACGAGCATAAGTCGTTCCAAAAGTGGGCTCGTATCCCCAAACACTCGTAAACCAAATCTAATTTCTCCATAAGAAATAATGGAAACTCAAATTATTTGTTCCATAGCCCAAAACAATAAATACATAAAAATAATGAATAAAATATATAAAGTAAAAATAAAACAAATTAACCTGCACTTTACCTTTAAAAAAAAAAAGTACAAATAAATCCCAACAGATAAGTGTTTCCGTTTGTGCGTGCAGACCCCGTGTGTGTGTGTGGAATTAGCCCCTTCCCTCGCCTCGTCTTTCACAAACTCCTCTTCCCTCCTCACACCTCGCTTTTTAAGTTTCACAACAAACACACACACAACAGAAACACTGTTTTAAAGGGAAAAAAAATAAATCACTCGCATGAGCGCATACTAACGGAATCACTGCTGTAAAGTAAAAAAAAAAAAAAAAAAAAAATGAACCAGCACCTTACAGTACCTTTGAAAAGAATCGCGACAGAGCAGAGTTTGTGTGGAGCCGGGGAGGGGGGTATAAAGGCGAGAGAGTGTGTGTGTGTGCGTGTGTGTGTCGGTGTCAAATTTCGCGCGCATACACACAGGAGAAAACACAGATGTTGTTGATTATACCAGTAAGAGACGAGCACTAAGACCCAGCAGGGGAGACGAAAAATCATTGGCTCAGTTGTGATCATGTGACGCTCGGTGTCAAAATAAGAGGCGCATGTGTGATACATGATACTCGGTACTCGTAAACCAAGACTTTCGCTCGGTTTCCACTGTACTATAATTTCAGAATATTGAGGTAAATTAGAATAATATAAAACAAAACCCTAAGAATAAGGAAACAAACTGGAGAATTTTAAATAAAACCTGAGCTTTAGAAAAAAAAGAATATTTACTGAACATTTAATAAAACCTGAATACATAGCCTACTAGCAACATTAATAGATTAATGGATTTTTAAAAAAAAAGAAAAAAAAAGATAAATCTCATATGTATATATCTTAGATACAGTACAGAGCAAAAGTTTGGACACACCTTCTCATTCAAAGAGGTTGAATTTGTATTATGGCAAGAAAAAAGCAGCTAAGTGAAGAAAAACGAGCGGCCGTCATTACTTTAAGAAATGAAGGTCAGTCAGTCTGAAAAATTGGGAAAACTTTGAAAGTGTCCCCAAGTGCAGTCACAAAAACCATCGAGCGCTACAAAGAAACCGGCTGACATGCGGACCGCCCCAGGAAAGGAAGACCGAGAGTCGCCTCTGCTGCGGAGGATAAGTTCATCCGAGTCACCGGCCTCAGAAATCGCAGGTTAACAGCAGCTCAGATCAGAGAGCAGGTCAATGCCACACAGAGTTCTAGCAGCAGACACATCTCTAGAACAACTGTTAAGAGGAGACTGTGTGAATCAGGCCTTCATGCTAGAATATCTGCTAGGAAACCACTGCTAAGGACAGGCAACAAGCAGAAGAGACGCGTTTGGGCTGAAGAACACAAGAAAGAAAACTCGCTGAATGAGAAGGGGTGGCCAAACTTTTGCTCTGTACTGTATATTGGTATCATTTGAATACTTTATAAAGGAATTCTCTAATCTATTTCAGATAACTGTTTCTTATTTGAAAGCACAACATTAAACATAAAAGTATATGTGTATATTTTTAAGCATTGTTTTAAGGAATACATATAAGAATTCAAAGTTAATAACAAAATTATTAAAACACAAATACTTTCAATAATGTAAATCATTAGGATGAATAGTATGGCAATTCTGATGATATAATTGGAGAGATAATTAAGGCGTGGAGTGTCAGTGATAGTGATATTTAAACAATAGAAAATGCTATAAAATGAAAAGCTGAAGCTGTTTATAAAAGTTGAAATGTAATTTCCTGAGAAAAGGCCTTTGGGGGCGTGTCTCAGTCAAGATTTCTCCTCCACCTCATCATATTCTGTAAAATAAACACATTTACCTCTTTAATATATCCTTTGTATTGGATTAATAGTCATTGTTTTGTAAAACCTTCAAACACAGTAAATGATGCACTATGTACAAATATTTGAAATATTCTAGCAATAAATAGTGAAAAATAGGGATGTCTATCAATTCAAGTACTTAAATATCACACAGACCATTTGTATAGGTCTGGAAGTTAAAACAAATGAAGAGATTAATATAAAATAAATGAATGAATGAATAAATAAAGGGCCTATCTAAACTGTTTAATTAGTATGCCTCTGTTTGAATGAGAATAATAAATTAACATAATAATATTATAACACAGCCAGTCTGCCTCAAACTCCATTATCCACAACACATTACAGGCAACAATTACCTCCATCGACTACAATTTCTATAACTTCACTATACAGTCACAGTCACACTAGTTCCAATCATGTAACCTGTTTCTCATCAATCACACTTCATTTAAACAAACCTATTCTCAATGCAAAGTATTAGCTCAGTTGCTCAGGCATGACTTTGCCAAGACCGGTCACACTCTGTATTCTCATTGACTGACCTTCTGCCTGGCCCGGTTTATAATCCTGCATTACATCATGTATATTTTTAAGTAAAGAGACACTAATTTGTATCTCCATCTGTCTAAGCTTCTTTTATTTCTGACACATTACAGAAAGCTGATATTTTTATTATGTAACATCTATAATCATTTACTTTGCTGCTGTTGCACTCATGCCCTTTACCAGAATAAAAATCTCACTCACTTTCTGTCTCTCCTCCATCCTGTTCCTCTGTGACGACATCATCATAATCGTCTAAATTGTCTAATGAACAAATAAATTAATAATTAACAAACTTAAGTAAAGTTACAGGGTGGAGTAATAAAGCTGCTACCACCCCAAAGGCCATCAGTAACTATAAAAACAAGCTGGACAATAGCATTATTTTTATTTCTTAAAGCATCAGATATTGTACTTTTATACTTGTACATAAATGTGCAGAACTGTGGACGAACAAGTTGCTTCTTTTTCACAATAATCTTCCAGGAGTCCTAAACAGTGGGCCCCACCAGAATATCTTTTTCTTTCTGTTTCTATAAATAAACTGACCTGTGATGATGTGTGCATTTGTGTGACAAATGCATCAGTATACTTTAGACACGTCCGCTATCAGAATGTAGAGATAAAAGCTATTAAATCCACAGGAATGTCATTAATGATCATTTGGATGCTTGTGGATGCAACACTGTCACATTATTATCATACCTGTCAGTAGAACTGACTTCTGATCAGCTGTAATGGCCTCATCATAATTCTCAGCTTCATCCTCTACACCAAAACACAGACTTGTGTAACAGGGACAAACTAAAATAATCTAAAACCCTATGTTATTACATAAATATCTGGGAGATCTAGTCTAGTCTGTTACATGCATGTTACATCCCATCTGTTTGCATCAGGATCTGATCAGTTACTCCAACGACTGCATACGTTTCCATTTACACACTGACTAAATTTCACTGTCACTTTCATGCTGCTCTTTGCACAGCTACTTAGGTTCTTTAACAATTAATACTGTTTGCCTGGTTGTCACTTTGCCACAAATACAAGTTCATGACTGAACTGCAATTAACATTTTTTTTAAATATGCTTAACTGTACTGTGTACTCCTTATATAGCTGCAGTGTTCTTAGACTTTTATTGCACTAGTAACTTCTGGCCAGTTCTCGCATTACACTGTGTGTGCAGACTGTGTGTGTGTGTGTCACGCGGCGGGGTAGAACGACGGTGAATCCAAGCGCGGATGAAAGATCGCAGCGTTAAACGGGAGCGCGTGCGGAATACGGGGATCAAATACAGTCAGTCAGCGGAGCGTATAAACCAAATCGCAAAACGAGAGCTGTAGTAAAAAGAAGTAGCGAGCGGTCTGAAACCGGGAAATCAATCAACGAAGCAACAATACAAAAACAAAACAAAAACAACGTAATACTGAAGCCGCAGTCAAAACGCGAGATCAAAGCCGGGAAATCAAAGAGCGAGGCAAACGAGTCGGAAACATGAGGCGAGAAAACAAAATAAACTTGGCACCGTGAACCGTAATTAAACCAAACGCGAGAGAATCAAGTCAAAAACACGCAACAATCCGGCGATTTAACCCGGGCACAGCGCGCGCTTAAATGCTGGAGTAATGAGCGGAGGATGAGAATCCGGTGTGTAGACGCGGCGGAAACGGGGGCGTGGGAGAGGACACGTGATGGCAAGGGGAAACATGAGCACATGGGGAAAGTGGCAGCGTGGGAAAAAACGGGCTGACCGGCGTGGATCATGACAATATGTAAGATATACAGTGTGCAATCTACAACCTGTCTGTGTGTTACTGACTATATGGCTGCTGCATATCTGGAATTTCCTCCGGGATCAGTAAAGTGTCTATCTATCTAAACATATTATACACACGAGTTACACTCATGAGGCTTACACTCATGAAGACATATCTAAATAACTTTACATTTTGCCCATTTCTCATTTTCTTGCCTGTGTCGCATTGCTGTATTTCACACAGTCGACCTGCCAGTAAAGAGACCTGAGGAGATGTTTACTATCCCATCCAACCATCTTGTAGTCCTTAGTAAGAGACCTTCCCTGTCAGCTCCCTGCCTCACTCACAAACTAGAATCATGGCATCAACGCGGTTAATTGACCCAAATGGTGACGTGAAAATTTTGATATGCAAACATGCGTAAAACCATAGAAAACCTGAACATGCAAATATTATCACTATCCTGAACTTTTATTTTCTATTTCCCCATGTGCACTCTGTGCTCCCTCAGCAAGATGCCACCTGGAGCGGCTGCCTATGTCACCCGTATCTTAATCTGCCACTGGATGGATGACACAATGCAAAATTACTTTGTATTCATGTCAAAATCATCACAACAAATTGATTTGCAGTGTGTGTTTAATCTATAGTGCTTTCTAAAATAAATCCCAAACAGAAACACACCCTCCAGGTTATCAGGGATGGGTCCAGCAGTGACGGCATCATCGTAGTCCTCTGGTGGCTCGACTCTTCCTGTATCACCTAAATGAAATAAAAGCAGAGGCTCTGTACAAACAGCTCCATCACATTCTGACCTCATGCTTTAATGTCAAGTCACTCAATTGATCTGATCAGTTAACAACTGCACCCACGTATGAAGTCACTGGTGTCGATGACATCATCATAATACTCAGCCCTTTCTCCAAACCCAGACTTTACTGGAAAAAGAAGAGTTTGTGTGTTTGGGCAATAAATCCAATAAATCCTCATCCAAATAATTATTAATAAACTAAACACTGATCAGCCATAGCATTAAAACCACTGCAAAGTGATGTGAATTACATTGATTATTTAATTTCTGTGGCACATGCCAATGGGTCGGATATATTTAGAAAACTAAAAAATGAGCAAGCTAGAAGACAATGCGACATTTGTGATGTCAAAATGACTGGATCAGAGCAACTCCAAAACAACAGGTCTTGTGTGATGTTTCCAGGATTAAGTGGTCTGGACATACTAAGGGTGGACCAAGGATGGAAAACCAGTGAACCAGGCCTCAGGGCTCACTGATGTACATGGGGAGTGAAGGCTTTTTTGTCTGGTCCAATTTCTACAGAGAAATTACTAGTACAAACTGCTGATAAACTTAATGCTGGCTCTGATAGAAATGAAACTGAAACGCCTAATTTTAGACCATAATTCATTAGTATGGTGCAGGGCCTCCTTTTGGAGCCAATACAGCATCAATTCGTCTTGGGAATGACAGACACAAGTCCTGCACAGTGGGATTTTGAGCTATTCTTTTTGCGGAATAGTGGCCAAGTCACTACATGATGCTGTTGGAGCAAGACGTTTCCTGACTCGCTCCTCCAAACCACCCCAAAGTGGCTTAATAATATTTAGATCTGGTTAGATCAACTTCAATTTCATGTTCATCAAACCACTCTGTCACCAGTCGTGCTGTGTGTATTGGTGCGTTATCATCCTGATACACGGTACCGCCGTCAGGATACAACGTTTAAGCAATTGTGTGCACATGGTCCTCCAGAATGGTTCAGTAGTCCTTGGCAGTGACGCATCCATCTAGCACAAGTATTGGGCCTAGGGAATGCCATGATATCGCAGCCCAAACCATCACTGATCCACCCCCATGCTTCACTCTGGGCAGGCAACAGTCCCAGCAACTCACTGCAGTGAGTTGGGCAGCGCTGGTTTTATTTTTTTTAGATACAATCTGGGTTAGCACCTGGACATCCCTTTCAGACGGCTTCCTCCTGCGTCCACAGTGACTCCTGTTGGATGTGGTTCGTCCTTCTTGGTGGTGTGCTGACGTTACCCTGAATACCGCGCCTCTTGATACATCACAAAGACTTGCTGTCTTGGTCACAGATGCTCCAGCGAGATGTGCACCAACAATTTGTCCTCTTTTGAACTAAGCAAAACTGTCCTAATACTCTTGTAATTAAACCTTCACACTCTGCTCTTACGCGGAATGTGCAACCAATGAAGATTGGCCACCAGGCTGGTCAAATTTAGCCATTAAACCTCCAACACTAAATTGGTCAGTGTTTCAGTTTCATTGTCCAACCTCTCTGTACATCTGATTTTATGTATAACTCAAAGTCCTGCCATTCCGAGAAGTTCTCTGATCACTCTGTGGTTGTTGGATGTATTCAGAGAGGTGAAACCTCAAAGTATCAGTCAGTGTTAGACAACTGTGTTATGTGTTGTGAACTTAATCAACTATCAAGAAAACAAATATGCGAATGGAAGACTTTAAAAAACACACCTGGAGGTCCATTTAGACAATAAACTTCATCATGCAAAAAATCACACCAGAGCTTTAAAAGAAAGGCTATTATGAGGCTATTATTAAGATATTTTATGAGGAGGCTCAGGTCGTTCAAAGTCTGCAATACCATGCTGTGGATGTTCTATGCCTCTGCAGTGGCTTTTGTAATCTTTTATGCAGGGTCTTTATTTTTGTCCAAGGTGGTGGACAAAAATATACTAGACAAATTAATCAGCTGGGCAGCTCTGTCTTGAGCATGGAGCTAACCCTGTTCATGTTGTGTCTGAGAGGATGATAAAGTCTAAACTCCTTTCAATGCTGGACAATCCTTTTCACTCACTACACAGTGTGCTGACTGATCAGAGGAGCACGTTTAGTCAGAGTCTGATCTCTGCCAAGTGAGCACACTCCGCCCCACAGGAGTTTGTTTCTTCCAGTAGCCCTAACTGTACACCTCTCCTGAAAGCACCTGAAAGTGGTCATAATCATGACTTTTTCCTTCCACATGTTACTATTTGTAGAACACTAAAATGTATTTAAATTGATTTATTACCAATATTCACAGTATAATTACGACACTTTACTTCTGTTAGTATACCGTGAACTACCATTGGTATTATTTCTCACACTCAAACATTTGCTACTATCATATGCAATATATCGTTCCATTTCGTTTCACATTCGATCTGCTGTGTAACACACCTGTTAACTCTGATCCTCATTTCATAGTTTAGATTGTTCCTGTAATTGTAGCTGTGTTGATGTGGTTCGTTCTGGGATTAATAAGTTAAAAAGTGATTCAAAAGTTCTTGAATTATGAAGGAGAATGGCATAATGTTAGGCAGGTGAGATTAGTGTTATGGTTGATCTGTGTATATACAGTACTGTACATAGAATGTAATTAAATAAAAATAAACACCATTAAATATACTCTGTAATTAATTAATTAATTAATGTTTATGTATATATTTATTTACTTATTCGGTACCTGAAAGAAGCTCATCATCCATATACTCATACCCTGAATGCTGTTCATCAGACTGGAGACTTCCTGATAGAGAAAAGCAGTACAGTCAAAATAATGTAGGTGTTTAAAAGCAAAACACACATGGAAAACACATATTCATGTGTAGGGTTATTTTAGGACACTTGATGCACATACTGATGTTTAAAGACGCGACTTTCCTAACATCCTTCTAACATAACAGTCCACAAAACCACATGCACAAAAATGTAAGACATCGCAGACACAAACCCACACATATGCACATCCCCCATACACACATCCGACACACTGCACAGAATGTGGAAGAGAAGTGCACCTGTACAGGAAGACACATGCACAGAAGGGGAGATAGAGAGAGAGAGAGAGAGAGAGAGAGAGAGAGAGAGAGAGAGAGAGAGACATGCTACAATGGAAAACATTCACTGAATTAGAAAATACTGTAGATGTTTATCAGCAGAATGTAGAATGAACTCTAACTGCGCATTTCCTCTCACATACATTTTGTTTATTTTCATTTTGTTGGCATGAATAACATTTACACACAGGAAAAGAGAAAGAGTTCACACACACACACACACACACACACACACACAGGAAAAGAGAAAGGAAGGGGTTCAGGAACGCATCCTCCCACCAATACACATACTTAGACAGAAGCGTTAATGGATGTTTATCATTCTGTCTCGACACCACATGCTCTCTAACGGCACATTTCCTCTCACACACATTTTACTTATAATAATAAAATACAATAAGTGTGATGTAGAACAGACCACATATCACTTACCTCTTTGAGTGGAGCTGGTGATTCTTCTGCTTATGTATCTGTGGTTAATTGCCTCATAAGTTGTGTGCTGTATATGATTGATCTCCTCATAGATTACCTCTGGCTGAATCTTATAAAGACCTGAGAGATATTAATAATAATCATATTTTTTACACACACACTGCCTTTAGCTTTGATTATGGTGCTCAATGAACTGTGGTGTCGAAAATGCTCCTGGAACATAGCCATCTGTGTAGAAAAACTCCATAGATGTGATAACCTGGTCATTCAGTATATTCAGGTCATCAGCTGACTTCATTTTATTGCTGACTTCATTCATATAACGTTGCTGAGTCTCGACCTGAGCGACTGAAGCGACACCAGATCATGACACTGTCTCCAGAGGCTTGTACAGTGGACGCTATGCATGATGGGAGCATCGCTTCATGAGCTTCCCTTCTCACCCTGACACGCCCATCGCTCTGGGATAGACTCAATCTGGACTGATCAGGACTTTTCATTGCCCTAAAAACCCTTCCTTAAGCTATCTAGCAAACTGAAGCCTCACTAACAAATTGCTCTTTTATGTTACAGACAGGCCAATGTGTTTAACATTTTGCATTATGTGTAACTTATAGATATTTATTTAATATCTAATTTAGTCTATGACTGGGCCAGTGAGGCCAATTTGCATAAAGTAGAGTGGAGATAAATCTGTGAATGTGCGGTACCTCTCCTGAGCACTCTGTTCTGGTAAAGCAGTGCCACCAGCAGTATCAAGGCCAGGAAGAGCAGCGTTCCCAACACAGGTGGAGCTTCAGATGATGTAGTAATACATATGTAATGACTTACTAAAATAAAATTGTAAAATAGAAACTTTTCAGGACAGTGCGTTCATGAATTTAAAAACATTGGTGGAAACAAACAATTTGTACCTGTTGTTGTGTTTGCTGTTGACAGGTTTTTAATATTGATAGACGGTGATACCTCTGTAATAACAGTGGACACCAATAGTTCTGCACAAAGAGAAATAACAACAAAATTAATTCATATAATAGTTTGTGTTTTTAACCCTGTAAGAAAAGTGTACTGAGAGTTGAGAGAAAGCTGAAAAAGTTAGCACACCCCTCTGAGCTGCACAGGTGACTCCAGCAGGAGAGCAGTCAGTGTGTTTCTTCAGGGAATGATGACAGTCCCACAGGTGAATCTCATCCCCTCGACACTTCACTCTGTTCAGCCAGATAGTCCCTTCACCAGGACCAAAGCTAACATTCCTATCAGCACTCAGCGCCGAGCCACAGCCCAGCTGTCTGCACACCACCTGAGCGTTCCTGATGTTCCACTGATCATCACAAACGGAGCCCCACGTAGCGTTATGATACACCTCCAACCTCCCAGAGCAGCTTCCCTTTCCTCCACTCAGCCTGAGAGACCAGCGCTCTACATCACACACAGCACACATGAGGAAACACACCAACGCTGAAGAACAGCTCCACTCACACACCTCATTATACTGTAACACTATAATAGTATGACTTCATATTCCAATCAACATCGTCTAGCTTATCAGAAACCAAAAGATTTTGTGCTGTTCATCCCATCCAATTACACTTTCGCTGGTTTAATTTTGATAGAATTAGAAAAGGTTTGATGCACTACGGATGGTTATATGGAGGAATACATTTAATTCCTCAAAAAATCACTTTATAAATACATAAGCAATATCTTCTGCCATTAAAAAATGCAAATGCAGAACAGTAGTAATAGCTTTTCCTTTTATATCTTACTTGTGCAGTGTTTCAGAGATGGAAATGAAGCGCATTTTTCTTGCATATGTAAAGTCTTTCCATCAACTGTAGGAACAAAACACATACATTTAGGCATTTTACATTTAGGCATTTGGCAGACGCTCTTATCCAGAGCATCACATACAACACATATACTTTTTTTGCAAAACCACTTTACATTGCAGCACCATTAATTTATGTTGCATGCCTCTGATATTGCTATTTATGTCGCTGAGACTTTTGATATTAACATGGGTGTTTGTGTGTTTGTTGTTTCATTGTTCACAGTTTGTTACCCAGTTTCTGTTTAGCTCCTAATTAGTAGCAGTAATTAAGCTCAGGAGGTTTTTACAATTCCTTGTTTGTCACTGTAGAAATTCTGTTCGGTTTGGCTGATTTGAACACTGTTCCATTGCTGTTTTGTTTATGTTACCGTTAACTACCGTTTATGTGTTTATGTCATATGTTTTTTTGTGCCTGTTTATAAGTAAAGTCTCCATATGCTCTTACACTGTACCTGCACTTAATCTTTAACAGAATGCAAAACCAAACCGTTCTTAATATTTTTTGGGGGGTGCCATATTCATGAGGCTGGTCGGCACACACAAAAGCCATACACAGGGCTGGATCCTGTGTGGCTTGTGAGGCAGCTTGTATGGGCAGACATTTACAGTGGAACCTCAGATTGCGAGTAACGCGGTTTGCGAGTGTTCCGCAAGACGAGCAAAGATTTTTAATAAATTTTGACTTGAGAAGCAAGCAAGTCTTGGTTTACAAGTGCCAAGTATTATGTATCACGCATGTGCTTCTTGTTTTGACACCGAGCGTCACGTGATCACAACTGAGCCAATTATTTTTCTCTCTCTTGCGCTTCGGAATTGTGGATAATCGTCTCCCCTGCTGCGTCTTAGTGCTCGTCTCTTACTGGTATAATCAACATCTATAAAGGGCTGTTTCTCCTATGTGTGTGCACGCACATAATTTGACACCACCACACAAACACCGACACACACACACACTCTCTCTCGCCTTTACACCCTCCTCCTTGGCTTCACACACATACAGACACACACAACTCTCTACACAAAAACTCTGCTCTGTCGCGATTATTTTACAAAGGTAAAGTGCTGGTTCATTTTTTGTTTGTTTTTTACTTTACAGCAGTGATTCCGTTAGTATGCGCTCACTTGAGTGTCAAAAGATTAATTTTTTTCCTGTTAAAAAAGAAGTGTGTTAGTGTTTCTGTTGTGTGTGTGTTTGTTGTGAAACTTAAAAGGCAAGTTGGGGGAGGGAGAAGGAGTTTTACTGTGTAAGACGAGGCGAGGGAAGCGGCTAATTCCACACACACACACAAATACACGGGATTTATTTTTACTTTTTTTAAAGGTAAAATGCAGGTTAATTTGTTTTATTTTTTATTTATATATTTTATTAATTATTTTATGTATTTATTTTTTATGGGACAATTTGATTTGGTTCACGAGCCTGCTTCCGGAATGAATTATGCTTGTAATCCAAGGTTTCACTGTACTTTGAGATCTGGCAACCAACCATGTTTGAAGCATGGATGGATGGAGTAACATGGATAGTGAAAGAGAGTCGGATGGGGGCTGTATGATCAAGAAAATACCTAGGAGATGGTAATATTGCATGTTGACTTTAAGCCCCTACTCATTGTAAATATGATGAAAGTGCTGAGAAACAGCCAAAGATATGATCAAGTGAGCAGATTTTTTTTTTCAATTCCAGTGTATTTAATCATTTCTGCTACATAAGAAATAGCCCTATGGTTAGCTCTAGTTAGCCAAAAGGCTAGTTCCTCTTAACCATATGGCTAACTCCGGGGAGAGAAAAGAGGTATAATTTTACTAAATACACCATAACTTTGAAAGATACATACTTGATTTAGGTTAGTGAGAAGCTGCAAAAGCTTCATATGAGTCTCAGCTGAACTTACGCTAACAAACGTTAGAGTTGGTGGGCAGAGCAAAATTTATAATAACCAAGAACTATGTGAGAGAGAAAATAGAAATTTGGCAAGTAGGTAGGGGCCCTTACTAGGCTAAAGCTAACATTAGCAGACAAATTTCTGGACACTGCCAATTAGCTAGACAGGCTAGCCTTGATTTGTCCTGACAGAAACATGGCTTTGTACATAGGGTTGTAATAGTGGCTTGCATATTTATGTTACTGGGTTTTTGTCAAGGTTGTCCATAACTTGGTTTTTGGATTGGACTTTGTGTTGTGGTGTCAGGACTTTTATTTTGACATTTATTTTTATTTGGTGCTCTGCTCACAGTTTTCTGTTTCATACATGTTATGTTTTAACTGATAATTATTAGTATTATTTAAGCTCCTATGTTTCTTGCTTCCTTCACGCACTGCTATACTAATCTATTTTGCCTGATAGATAAATTTGTATAATTTTTATTGCTGTTCTGTGTCTGTTTATTTTTTGTGTTTACAAAGTGTGTTCACATTTACACAATCCTTCCACCTCATCTCTAACACCACGTACCTGCGCAGGTAATATGAGCCACCTCATCACTATTATCACATCTGTTCTGTCCCCAGGGTGAAGATGGACACTGCCACAGATTAGAGTCGTGTTTCCTACACTTCAGATGATCCAGCCAGTTAGGAGCAGATTTGACTCTCGCTCTGCCTGAGTCCAAACGCTCGAGTCTTCCACAGTTCAGCTCTCGACACACCATGTTTGCTGTTTCTAAGTCCATCTTCTCTTGACACACATTACCCCAGGTCCCATTGTAGAACACTTCCAGATTCCCTTCACACCCCTCTGTGAGTCGCAGCTCTTTAAACTCTGGTGAAAAAAGAGCAACTTATACTGAAGATAATATTTTATCGATTCACTGTGCTGTGAATATAAACATTAAATATAGACATATGTAATCCGGGTAACCCAGGTAGTCAGTTTTTAGAGAGAAAAAGATTAATCCAATCACAGACCCCACTTCATTGACAGACATTTCTAAGAGCTAATGGTAGCAGTGCATTCATAAGAAGAGAAGAGAGAAAAAAACTATACTAGAGAACAGCATGGAGCATTCCTTCAGAAACCCGCATTAAACATTAGTTTAGTGAGAAATGTGATTGAGTTGTGTGAAGTGCCTTGTGTTTTGCAAGGCTGGGTTTTTTCCTCTTATGTTTGTGACTATGTGAACCCGATCTCCTGCGAGAGTTTCCACTTTGTGCCGTAACATAGGAATCATCAGAGGAATCATCCACGATTACATGTGCACAAATTATTTTACATATAGCACAGTGACATTTTTTTTTTGCATATTCCAGTTAGAAAGCTGGTGTCAGCCAGGATATGGGACCCCCCCGTAGCAGGTAGGGTTAAAGGCCTTGCTAGAAGGGGTCAATGGGGGAAACTTGGCAGTGCTGGGGCTCGAACCCCCAACCTTCCGATCAGTAACCCACAGGCCTTAAACGATTGAGCCAACCCTGCCCCATTGAATATAAATACAACGTTTCTTGCTCAATGGTAATAGTCATCTGTTGCTTTTATAATTAATTACTCCATAAACATTATTTGGGCTTTACATTCACTCGTCCTCCCAACTAAATGGGACAGTGAAAGTCACCTGGATAACTTGTATATGCATGCCCGTGCCAGAGACTTTCCAAGTAAAACACAGTTACCATATCCTTCCCAGTGACCCAGACTACACTGCTATGTTTCATGTTATGCCTACTCACAAATGCTATTATTAGCACTTGATAACAATGAACTTAATGTTTTTAAACAGAAAATCACAGCCATTAAATAGAATGGGAGCGATCAACTCAGGCACCTGTGTTGTGGCCGGAAAATCCTGCTTGTTCTCCCGTCGTAAATAGGGGTAACAAGGATATATGCACAATGTAGTTGGGAGAAAATGTGATTTCCTCATATGAGGACAGTGGGGTACCACAAGGAATATTTACTATATAACATATTTGATATACATTTCTTTATTATACTGCCTTCATTTATTCTTGGTGCAATTTATTGCATCTAAATGGCATCCAATGACCCATGACAACAGGTCATAACATCTTAAAGAGGTCTAGATTACTTTTACATTCAGTTCAAACAACTTTTTTTAGATGCTCAGCGACAGGAAGGTTAAAAAGGGGGAAAAATGTATAGTCATTAAAATTACAATTTGCAAAATCCATTATTCATAATTTGCAGATCGGCTGGATGAGTCGATTTTGTATTTTGGAGTCATTATGAATTATCTGAGCCCAATCCTGGGTGGGGTTTATTCATTAATTTATCAATTAGGCTTGCATTGCTAAAGGGTGAGATACTGTACAAACTTTTCTGTTACTCAAGACAGCATTGACTATATTTTTTTTAATTATGCACAGTCTTATAACTTGCAGGCTGGTGAATATGTACAACCAGCATTGTCAAGTGGTTTTATTTCAGCAGTGACTGGCTGCCACTCATATACAGGTGGAGGAGTTGGGATTCCCTCTATTTTATTCATTTACACTGCATGGAAAATCCCTCTGTATTTCTGATCACTCCAGAGTCTTCTGACTAGCATGTCTGTGGTGGAGTACACCTAACCTCTCTCAATTTATAAGTGCTGACCCAGAGAAAGCTGTTAATTCTCAGGGAAATTAAATTTACGTAAACATCAGGGTTTCTTATCATAGAGAAGCAGAAAAAAACCTGGCAGAAATTAGCAAGAAGGAATCTAATTTAATTAATTTTTGAATTACTAATTGCATATGGAGATAATCCTGCGCATATTGATGTATAGGTAAATTACCTGAGCACACGACTCCTACGTCCTCCTGGTGTCCACATTCCCCCTCTTCACACAGCTGAGATGTGCAGTTCCACAGGGACGTCTCGTTCCCCTCACACTCCACCACATTCAGCCATATGGACCCAGTTCCAGGACCAAACCAGGCTGGTATGTGGGTACTGAGGGCCACTCCACACTGCAGCTGTCTGCACACCACCTGCGCATCCTCAATATCCCACGAGTCATCACACACTGTCCCCCACGAGCCGCTGTGGAAAACCTCCAGCCTTCCTGCACAGTCTCCCCCAGAACCAACCAGCCTGATGGACCTGGGGACTGGGTTATTTTCATTTTATGTGTTATAAATAATATAAAACTAATATATTTTTTTAAATATAATATAAAGATTATAAAACAAATATTCCTCTTCTTAATAGCTGCTTATTTGTAGGTGCTCTGCTACTTACCTGAGCAGGTGATGTACAGCTGTTCCCCAGAGCTGCAGTTGACAGGTTGTGCACTGCTGCAGTTCCCCAGATGAGCTTCACTCCCAGAGCAGCTGAAACCCGTTACACACATGTGTTTGTGTTCAGTGGTGGATGGAGAGGAGCGGTAGTTCAGCACAGAGCCACAGCCCAGCTGTCTGCAGAGCACAGACGCCTCAGACAGACTCCACGAGTCCAGGAGAACTCTCCTCCAGTCCTGCCTGAAATAAATCTCCACCTCCCCCTGACACTCGCTCCCTCCAGACAACCGCACTCGCCCCTCATGAAACGCCATGGATGATCCTGAAGCAGAAGAAGATCATTTAAATATTCTAATGAACACTGAGTTTATTCACTAACGTGGTGTAGGTGAGGTTAATATCTCACCATTACAGATGACTCCAGCATCGTGTTTATGAGAGCATGCAGCTCGACTCCATGATGAGATGCCACATTGTGATAGGTGTGTCTCATTCCCCTGACAATCAAACACATCAGCCCAGATGTGGCCACTCCCCTCCCCAAACCAGTCCACCCCCACCACAGCCACAGCACTCCCACAATCCAGCTGTGCACAGAGAACATCTGCAGCTCTCATATCCCAGCTTACAGCACAAACTGTGCCCCAGTCACTGAGGTACTGGAGCTCCACTCGACCAGAACAGGAGTCCGGTCCGTTCACCAGCCGCGCCTCTGTGTGACCTGAACAAACAGCCGAGAGCTCAGTGAAAGAGGAACATTAACAAAGACACCTTAAAGTTTGATTGACAGGTATGTGGTCTCTATTTAAACAGAAGTTAAATCATGATACTTAACCAGAACATATTAATCCCACTTCGTTGTCATGGGAGCAGTTTGAGTGTTTGAGTGAAGATGATGTTGTACAGAAGGTAATCTGAGATTCATTTCCTCTACACTGAAGCTCCTCTGTCCACACCTGACCCTCCCCTCGGCCAAAAGCAGCTGATCCCAGCACCTTCACAGGAATCCCACAGCCCAGCTCTCGACACACAACCTCTGCATCCTGCTGGTCAAAGTCAGCATCACACACTGTGGACCAGGAACCTCCATGAAACACCTCCACTCTCCCAGAGCACCGGTGAGGACCAGCACTGAGTCTCGGCATTCTGTGATCTGTGATTCATTAAATTGCATAAATATTGGCAGGTTTTTAACCAAACTAAATATCAATACATTATTCCAATGTAATTTTAAAATGGTTAAAATTATAATAAAATGTACATTTTGCTACCATTAAGTTGTTATAATATAAATAATTATTAGGAATGTAGTTTTACAGTAGTTTACCTGAGCAGGTGACTCCAGCATCAGCGCCATGTCCACAGAAATCCCCCCTACCAGCTGATCTACATTTAGTCAGTGTCGACTCTGATCCTCTACAGTCCACATGAACCATCCAGATTGGTCCTGATCCTGGTCCAAAGTGACCGTACTGAGGTGCATCTACAGGCTCCCCACAGTGCAGCTCTCTACACACCACTGCAGCATCAACCTCATCCCAGGTTATGTCACCACACACTGTTCCCCACTGTCCCACCTGAAGAACCTCCACTCTCCCAGCACAGCGACTTCCTCCATTCATCAGCCTCACACTGTCTGAGAGAGAGAGAGAGAGAGAGAGAGAGAGAGAGAGAGAGAGAGAAAATACTTTACATGTGTTTACTGCCATGCACATTTTGCAGATTTTCAACAAGATTGAAATCATTTTTTTTAAAGCTAAATTGTTTGTGTCAAAAAAAATACTAATAAAAATTAACTAGTAAACTGAACCAGATTAATAATTTAATGTTTAAATTATTACTATTATTATAAAAAAAAATTATACATCAGTGTACCTGAGCAGGTGACTCCAGCATCTTCATCATGCCCACAATTATTTACTCCCCAACCTGCTATGCTACAGTTCTTCAGTGTTGATTCTGATCCATTACAGCTCACATTAACCATCCAAATTGGTCCTGATCCTGGTCCAAAGTGGGCAGATCCCAGGGCATATACAGGCTCCCCACAGCGCAGCTCTCTACACACCACTGCAGCATCTTCCATATCCCAGGCAGAAGCACACACTGTTCCCCACTGTCCATCATGAAGAACCTCCACTCTACCAGAACAACGACGCCCACCATTCACCAACCTCACACTGTCTGAGAGAGAGAGAGAGAGAGAGAGAGAGAGAGAGAGAGAGATTGTAATGGTCAACTGTTAGAGGCCACTCTTTTCCTCATGTTACATATATTTGTAAAAATACCATAAATCACCCAAAATCTATTTTTAAACAAATCAAGCGAGTTTTTAATTAAACTGAAATGCTGCTATATAAAAAGCATGTGGAGGCTTTTATAGATGGCGGCCAGAAGGTGAAGCCGTGCAAATGTCAGAACTGATATTACTGAAAGCGCGCATATCAGTGCCTGTTTACAGACTAGTGTTGTTTAGGGTCATAAGTCTGTTCCTGTTGTCAGGAAAGCTGGTCAATTTTGTTAGGCCCTTTTTAGTAAAGAAACTCTGGTGATAAGCAGTAATACTTTTTTTTCTTTTATTTTGTGTCAATAACCTTTTGATCTTTGTTCTGTATATGTAATAGAATTTTTACAAAAGATTTGTGAATCTGGAAAAAAAAAAACACTTACCCTAGTCTGACTTCCGTAATTGTTTGTGATGAATGATCTCTCTCTCTCTCTCTCTCTCTCTCTGCGCATGTGTGTGTGTGTGAGTGAGTGTGCGGAAGGCTGTTTGGCGTCTTGCCAAGTTTTTGGAAAAAAACCTTTTCGTTTCTTTTCCCACCTTAGTTACAGTTCTTTTATGTTGTTTTAAAATACATATAGTTTAAAACTTTATAGTGAGAGAGAGAGTGGGCGGGCGGGCGGGCGGGCGGGGCACCATGGCCTCTGAGGCCAGTGGGGAAATTTTTTCTCTTTCCGGAATGACATCAGGTGCATTCCAGACACTGGGGTACTTGTAGAAGAAGTGCTATTAGCGGTGGGAGAGCAGGTCAGGTGTGAGAACCTCTACTCAGCCTCCTGAGCAAAGCGGTGGTGGTGTTTTTAAAAAAGACAAACCTTGTGAGTGCGTCCATAAAGAGCGGAATAACCGTGAGAGGATCAGTGGTCCAGGTCTCCCCTCTGTCTGCCCCCGCCACGAGAGTGCTGATCTCTAACGTGCCTCCGTTTATACAGCATGAGGTGATCATGAGGGAGCTGGCCCGATTCGGGAGGTTCGTCAGCCCCATGAGAGCCATCCCGCTCGGCTGTAAGAGCTACACGTCCTGTCCTTCCGGAGGCAGGTTTTCAAGGTTTTAACTAACCAAGAAGGCACACTGAATGTGAATTTTAAGTCTAAAGCGGGGGACAGCAGCTACACCGTTTTCACTACCACGGAGCTGCTAAATTGTGTTCTTCCCGCCTCCGGGAAACAGCAGCAGCAGCGCAGGGACAGTCAGCCGGAAAACACAGAGGAGTCCGAGTCTGCCACGGGCCTCAGAGACACACCCGAGCCAGCACTCACGAAGGTCAGTCTTACACACACCGCCACCACAGAGACACACACCGCACCCGGCGCTGCGAGTAAACATCCCGACACAGCGCCTCTAACGTTAACATGGGAGAGACACAGGAACCCCAGACCTGCACACCACCAGCGACACCCAAAGAAAAAACTACAGTTAAACACAGGAGAAGAAGAGATGAGACGTCCACCACAGAACACATCAGCAAACGAAAAACCCGCAGCCAAACACTGAACACAACACAGGACACAGAAGAAGCAGGATGCAGCACCGCACACACACAGGGAGAACCGCAGAGAGACATCGAGGAACAAATGAACCAATTCTTACAGTTAACAGAAAAAGAAACGAGACAAGGTGTCCACAAACTATTCACGGGAAACAATAAGCTGTTAAAAAATCTCATATTGGCAAAAAAGAAACTGAAACCCAGCGAAGAAAAACCACAGGACATGGACACTGACAGTAACACAACTACACACTCATAAATAAAGCGGACTATAAAACGTAACAGAGTGACGTAAGATTTTAAAAGATGTTGGAGTTGTTGGCGGGGTGGAGGGTCACCAGGTTTTTCCCTATTTACAAAAAAACATAAAAACTAATTGTACATATGTTAACACATTGTGTGTTTGTATGCGTGTGTGTGTGTGTGTGTGTGTGTGTGTGTGTATATATATACATACATGTGTGTATATACAGTATAGACCAAAAGTTTGGACACCCCTTCTCATTCAGAGAAGGGGTGTTTATTGTTTTTCTTTATTGTGTTCTTTCTTGTGTTCTTTAGCCCAAACGCGTCTCTTCTTCTTGTTGCCTGTCCTTAGCAGTGGTTTCCTAGCAGATATTCTACCATGAAGGCCTGATTCACACGGTCTCCTCTTAACAGTTGTTCTAGAGATGTGTCTGCTGCTAGAACTCTGTGTGGCATTGACCTGCTCTCTGATCTGAGCTGCTGTTAACCTGCGATTTCTGAGGCCGGTGACTCGGATGAACTTATCCTCCGCAGCAGAGGCGACTCTCGGTCTTCCTTTCCTGGGCCGGTCCGCATGTCAGCCGGTTTCTTTGTAGCGCTCGATGGTTTTTATGACTGCACTTGGGGACACTTTAAAAGTTTTCCCAATTTTTCCGACTGACTGACCTTCATTTCTTAAAGTAATGATGGCCGCTCGTTTTTCTTTACTTAACTGCTTTTTTCTTGCCATAATACAAATTCAAACACTTTAAATGAGAAGGGGTGTCCAAACTTTTGCTCTGTACTGTATGTCTGTATTTGTATGTATATATACAATATGAATGAGTGAATGTGTGTATATATGTATATATATATATTTGTATATAAAATGTTAAATAGTCCCTTCATTAATTTGTTGTGAGTTTAAAACCTCTCTCTCTCTCTCTCTCTCTCAAAGATGTATATGCATGAATTAATTTATAACATTGTCATACCTGTTGTCTTATCATCTGCAATCTCATAGTCTGTAAAACACAGATGTTTTAAAGTTTTTATTAGGTGCTAAAGTCACACTGAACATTATAATTTAATGAGCATTTTAAAATGGAAACTGCATACAAACCCACCATATTCATATTCATAGTCATCACCAGAATCTAAAAAGAAAGTGTGATAGTTAAACACAACAAAATGATATTACACACAGCCAAAGTCTGAGAGCACCAATAAAATGAACTCTACTTTTCTTTTATTCTATATTAACACAGCAGTAATGTACAATCATTCATGCCCAAGGTTTAGAATTTTATAAAAATCCAGTCTTTATAAAGTTACATTTAAATTTCCTGATTAAATCTGGCCTGTACTGATAAAGTGAGAAGTGTGTGATGAGTTAGTGTGAATAATGAGTGTGTACTTACCAGCTGCTGTGAGTGTGAGTGTGGATGAGAGAAGAATAAAAGTCAGACAGATTTCCATCTCCCTCCTCACTGTACACGATGTGTTCACCTCCACTCACCCAGAGAGACAGAGAGAAGTGTGTCCCCTCACTCAGCCCCCTACAGAGAGAGAGAGAGAGAGAGAGAGAGAGAGAGAGAGAGAGAGAGAGAGAGACCAATCACAGTAACTGTTACCTTATTAGAAAGACAAGAGGAAATCATCACACAGCCTCAATAACAAATCAGATGAGGTGTCTTTCAGTTTCTCCATATATATACTGTATATATCAAAACTACATCAGCGCTGATAAACAGAGCTCCGCCCCCGCCTTTAACTTCCCATCTCTGTGGTGTGTGACTGATGAACAGAGTGCTGCCTTCTGTCTCTAAGGTGTGGGAATGACAAGTGTAGACCGCATCCCCACACTGGTTTCAGAGAGAGGAGACAGCACTCAGCTACTGTATACTACAACATGAATGCCTGACAGCTGCATAGAGCGGACACTCACTGCAACTACATCAGATAAATTTATCTTCTGCACACACAATAATAATAATAAAGCATTTTTTATGATTTTATTAATAATAAAAATAAGGAAATATTTAAAGTGTTATTTATATTTTCTAGTAAATCAATATTTAGAAAAGTAACTTTTTTCTGCTATTTTATGATTTTTTCTTTGGAAAGTTTAGTTTTTATCTAGAGTTTTTGCTGTTGCCTCGATTTGCTGGGGGTTTTGAGCTTGAATTGCTGCCTCTGCAGTTGTTCATTACATCTCTGTGTTTGCTGGGTGGCTAGCTCTGAAAGTTGTTTGAAGATCAGAATGCAGCTGTCGCTTGTCTAACACGTTATTGTGAGGGTTCACCACTAGAGGGCAATGTTCTGAGTTGGATTGTTGGATTGTTCTGTAGATTTTGTTTATAGACACAGTTTCCCAGAAGGCACCTTGGTCAGGTGATGAGAGTGCTCACCTGAACCGAAGTAGCTCATTAGACATTCTATAAATAGCTGTTTGTTCTGGGAAACTGGGTCGAGTATTTATGTTAAGTGGACTTTTGTTTGGTTATGTTCTGTTTTAGTTTGTGGTTGTTTTAAGTTGGCATATGTTTTGTGGCGCTGTCTTTGTTAAATGTATTAGTTTGTATCTTAGTCTGTTTGGTTTTCCCTTGTGCAAGTACCACTGTAGAATGTTTAGTTCTTAGTCTGTCCTGCTACTAAAATGATACTAACCTGCCTAGTTCTTAGTCTGTGTAGTCTCCTAGTTTGTCTAGTCTTCATGTCTGCTTAGATCTTAGTCTGTTTAGATACTAAGCTGCTTAGCCACTAACCTGCTAGTTCTTAGTCTGTCCCCTACCTCGTCTGCTGTGTACCCAGTCTGTTTACCCTTAGACCTCTGGCTACTAGTCTGTTAGCAACTAGTCTGATTAACTAGCATTCAGCCTAGCAGCTAGTGTGCATAACAGCTAGTAGGCTAGGTCTCTGTTAGGCTTAGTTAGTCCTCTTGTCTGTCTTGTATATTAGTCTGACCAAGTTATTTGGTTAATGTTGTTGTGTGTGTCATGCTCCAATTAGTTAGCCAACACCCTTTGTTTAAAGTTCATGTTCTGTTCTGTTTTGGTTTAAATAAAATGGACACTTGACGTTTCACACCACCCTCTGCATCTATGCCTGCCCTTCTTAGCCCATGGCTATCACCATGAGCCTAAGGTATAACTGAATGTTGACCCTAAATATTCAGTCGCCTGATCGAGTTCTGTCGGGTCAGACGACGATCCAATCAAAGTTGATAACTCTTTAATTGATCATTGATAAAGCTCTGTGTGGTAGTTGAAGTGAATGTGTGTTTAATACTGTAGCTCGACCCTGTGCGTACATTATTACTATGACACACTTTATTTGAGACAAGGTAGTGATCTGAGATAACTTCAGACTGTGGAATTGTGGTTATATTTCCTATACTTAATCCGAAGGATAATATTAAATCTAAAGTGTGACCTGCTTTATGAGTGGGTCCTACTACACACTGATTTACTCCTACTGAGTCCAGTATGGACAAGAATGCTGTTCTCAGAGGGTCTTCTGGATTCTCAAAATGAATATTAAAGTCTCCAGCAATTAACGCTTTGTCTACAGAAACAACAAGGTTTGAGAGGAAATCTGCAAATTCGCAGAGAAACTCCGAGTACGGCCCTGGGGGTCTGTAAATGATGATTAGCGGGATCGACTGAGCTGAATTAATATTTGTAGCTACACTTATGTTTCTATAGAGTGCAACTTCAAATGCACTAATTTGTGCCGGCTGCGCATTCAGTGTGATCTGAGTTTGTGGTACCTATGTTAATTAAATTTTTAAAACAGACTTTGAGTCTTTCTAAATTTGTGTTTATCTCAGGGAACAGACAAAGTCTCAATATGATGGACCCTGAGTGACGACTCTCTGCAGCTAGCAGACGGTTGGTTTAGCCTGTCTGTCTGCTCCCTGGCCTGGGCTCTGGATTGTCACCGATTAACTAGGCCTCTTCTGAGACTATGTGCTATACTGCAAGAAATGAGAGCAGCACCTTCCCGAGTGGGATGGACACCGTCCCGCCCTAACAGGCCAGTTTTGCCCTCAAAGGTCTTCCAGTTGTCTATGAAGCCCACGTTGTTTTCGGAGCACCACCTGGACATCCAGCGATTCAGCGACCATAACCTGCTGTAAGCTATGTCACCACGTCTCATTGGGATGGGACCAGAGCAAACTACTTCTTCGGACATCGCCTTCGCTATTTTAAACATCTCTGTAAAGTTATGCTTGCTAACCTCTGACTGACGAAGGCGTATATCGTTAGCTCCAGCATGTACCACTATCTTAGAGAACCTATGCTGACCTAGAGCCCTAAGATTACCTGCTATGTCCGGTGCTCTGGCTCCCGGGATACACCTGACCACTGCCGCTGGCGCCCCTAAAGGCCGAGCTAATTTCACATGTCTCAGTATAGAGTCTCCTATAACCAGAGCTCTTTCAGGTTTCTCAGCGGGTGCATCACTGAGGTTGCACAAAGCAGTGCTAATCTGTAAAGCAGATTTTTATTTTAGCCATTTTTAGGTATTATTTTTCTCATGTAATGGTGTGTTTTTTTTCCAGTATAATGGCATTATTTTCCCCATGTATTTGTATGTTTTTTCCAGTATAATGGTATTATTTTTCCCATGTATTGGTGTGTTTTTTTCCCAGTATAATGGCATTATTTTCCCCATGTATTTGTATGTTTTTTCTAGTATAATAGTATTATTTTTCCCATGTAATGTATGTTTTTTTCCAGTGCGTTTGTATGTTTTTCCAGTGTATTGCTATGTTTTTCCAGTGTAATGGTATTATTTTTCCCATGTAATGGTATGTTTTTTCCAGTATAATATTTTCCCCATGTAATGGTACAGTATGTTTTTTTTTCCAGTATAATGGAATTATTTTCCCCATGTATTTGTATGTTTTTTCCAGTTTGATGGTATTATTTTTTCCCATGTAATGTATGTTTTTTTCCCAATGTAATGTATGTTTTTTCCAGTGCGTTTGTATGTTTTTACAGTGTATTGGTATGTTTTTTTTTTTGTTTCATGTTTATTTGTATGTTTTTTCAGTGTAATGGTATGTTTTTTCACATGTATGCATTTCCATTTTAAAACTATGGATAAAAATGCATGATATTGTCATTTTTGGAGATGCACCATACAGTAAGTAAATGTATGCAGAGGTGTTTGTTTTACAGTTGAAGGAGTCCTTTGCTGTAAAATGTTTAAGAACCTCTGCTTTAACTGCTGAACATACAGGTATGGTATTAATGTAATCATAAATATTTTGGAATATGTTGTTCGAACTGAAACAGAGCTGTCACTAATATCATCTCCAAGGCAGCATGTTTAAGTTAGCAGAAAAAAAAATATATTATGCTAAAATCACATACTGTACTGTGTACCCTCACACAGAGTGGAGTAACATCTGATTCTATTCAATGTCATTTGCAGCAATGCTTTCAGCACTTGAACTGTTTTGCTGAAGAATAATCAAACTGGGAAAAAATACTCGACTATAAATTACATTAAAGACTTTATTTACAAATTACTAAAATACATGTACCATATATATTGGTGGTGCAAGAAGGCAGAGGATCAAGGGTCCGTCCTCTCTACGACAATTTACAACAGGGGAGAAATAACACATGATGTTAATATAAGTGTCCAGTAAAAAGACTTGACATGATGTTACTATGCAGTTTGACACACACACACACACACACACAATTTCATACATGTGTAATGCTGTATACAATTATTGGGTTTTGCCATTAAGTATTGCGGCACAATTTGTCCCTGTCTACCCCATTCGTTAACACACACATCATGTCCATGAAGAGACAGACGTGTGTGTCCTGTCCCCTTATTAAGACGTGCTCAGTGGTGTTCCTGAAAAGAGGGGTGAATACTTCTGAGCACTCACCTTCTGCTCAGGATGGAAAGCTGGTGTAGAAATCAGCTGATACACAGGGAGTTGATTTACATACAGTTCACTGTGAGAAGGAAAACACACAAGCAGACATATTATAAGTTGTATAAACACATATTTAATGACTTTATAATAGAATAGATAGAACCTGAACAAAAGCCCCTTTTCTTGACTGTTACATACATTGTGTAAGCACACAGCTAACTATTCAGAAGATCTCTAGCTATGATAAAACCACTACATTATACAGGACTAGGGTTGGGTACCGAAAACCGGTACCTCTATAACCGGTATGTACCGGATCGAAACAGAACGCAAATTTCGGTGCCTCATTTCGGTGCCACTTAAATGCCTGAACTGTCGATTAATATATTTGTTCTCTGGGGCTCTGATGATGACACAGTTGTAATAAGCATTAGATTCATCAACACACATGATACTGCATTCATGGGGTGTCAGAAATGATCAGAAAAATAAATTATTTCCTTAATTAGAAAACTCTTGAGGACTTCGGAAAGCTTTGATGATACAAATCCAAAACATTGTTGCAGTAATGTTACTGTCCATTTTTTAATTTTGTAGATTAAACGTTTATTAGATTAGATAAAAAAAATGAAAAGCACAAATCATCAGGAAATGACACCATCCGAGATGCGCGTGAATGCATCTTGCGTTACACTCGTTCTGACGGCAGCAGGTGATCTACCGCTATCTTAACTTGCTAAATTAACTTTCCTTAAAATGCCTAAAACTAAACGGTCGAAAGTGCGGCTATATTTCACAAGAAAGGATTCCGACACCGCGACGTGCAGTAAATGTTTTACAGCAGGTGCGTGTAAAGGGGGAAACATGTAAAAATCTAATGAAACATTTGAGGACACACGGAATAAACTTAAAAGCAGAGGGATGCGCCCAGTTTGACAGCTTGCGATAACAGCTGGCACTATTGGTGTGGACGACCCCAGACCCCAGTCATACCAACCGCAGCAAAAAGGAGTCCAGCGATTATGATGACGTCAGCAGCCTTTCCGCAGGTTAGCAGTCGGCTAATGTAATGTTAACTGCAAATTGCAAATCTTGCATTCATGCTAACAAATGGTCAAACGATTTGTAAAATACTAATGTAACATGGATTCTGTTTATAATTATGGGTTTCCAGCTAGTACTTAAACTTTTAATATATAGTTCAATTTTAAGCATTCAATTTTTTGTTCAATAAAAAATGTATTCTTGAGTCAGAATTTTGTGGCTTTTGCAAAGTAGCGGTTCAGGCACCAGGACCGGTTTAAAAGTATCGATTTGGCACCGGTATCGAGAAAAAAAAACCCAAACGATATCCAACCCTATACAGCAGTGTACATTATATGTCACTACAGTAACACTGATGAGCCCCAATAAATTACATAAAACAATTCATTAACCATCTGTAACATTACACATAACAGGAGCAGCTAAGAATGAGCTCAGGGATAATTAGCACTAGCTGAGAGGCAACAGTTAATAGTCTGCTATCTTAGTTAGCTCTCTTAGTAAGTTAGCGCTTAGCATGATATTAACTTACTTATAGATCCATATTTGGACAGGAATTTTACACAAACAATGGAGCTAATTGTTTACATGTGTACAAATATACT